>REGM01000462.1:23278-37282 GCA_004194415.1 Aurelia aurita
GCTTTTAACGAAGCATTGATTGTATTGATGGCATCTGCTCTGCATGCCCAACGGGTCTCACAAAGGCTCTTTAATGTGCGAACTTGAAACCGTTTGGGGTTCTGGTCCTCTTCATGAAGATCAGCTTGCTTCTGGGCGTATACTGCATGACGCTTTGTACACGTTTGAATAAAGACATACAAATTTTGGAGCACTCCGAAAAAATCCCTGGCCGTTCGATTGCTGGTCATGGTGTCGACAATGACGAGGTTGAGCACATGTGCATAGCAGTGGACAAATATCGCTGAGGGTGATAGCTCCTTTAGCCTCGCCTGAAGGCCTGTGTGACTACCAGATACGTTGCTCGCTCCGTCATAACATTGCCCCCTTAAATTATTGACATCAATATCGTACTCCTTGAATGCTTCACAAACCGTTTTAAACAATGTTTCGCTCGATGTTTTGTCTACTTTCTTGACTGAAAGCAGTCTTTCTTCGACATTTTGGCCATGCACATAACGGACAGTGATGGATAACTGCTCTTTGTGGCTGGTGTCCGGTGTCTCATCAACAATGACTGCGAAGAAAGTTGCCTCCTTAAGGCGATGAACAATTTCATCAGAAATCGCTTTACCAACTATATCTATCATCTCATTTTGGACTTGGTGGCTCAGATACGTGGCATTCCCTATAAAAAATTATTGTATCCCAAAGTTGATATGCCGTCATATGAATCGAAATCATGCACAAAGTGGATTTTCTCTGTCAAACTTACCATGGATAAGATAAGTTTCTAGAACCTACAATTTGCGCCTTTAATCATATTCATTTAGGCTAACTGATTCACTTGGACTGTGCGCAGTTTACCTGAACTCGTGCCGATACGGGATGGATTATTTTTCACAAATTCATTTTATTTCATTTTATAATTTTTTACAAGGTTGCTTTACAAACTGCCCTGTTAAATAAAGAAAAACTAAAAATTTACAATATTCTGCTATAAGATCCAAGTATAATAAGTATGTATGAAAGCAAAAGGAAAAGTTTGAGAATGTTCAGGATCTGGCATTTTTCAAGGACGTTTTGACCTGGGTAAAAGTATTGGCTGTTTTAAAAAGTACGTATATGCCACAGAAGTGCATAAAACAACAGTAAAACAACTTTGAAAAGTTCGAACCAACCTTTTGCATTTTGTAAGTGCAATTCCATAACTGCATCGTTCTGTGCAAAATGCTCAATGATTTCCCTAAAAATGCCTTTATTGAGGGATGTTTGATCTTCCTTGTGACCTCTAAATGGTAAATTGAGTCTGCCAAGAAGCCGAACGACATCAATGATTCGCCCTAGCACAATACGTCTGCGTTTGACCTAAAGGAAGAAATGTTAAAAATGTCAAAGCTTGAAATACGCTCATTTTTATAAGAGACTTAGGTCAGGGGCAGACTTAAGAGTATTTCAACAAGTACGCATATCTTTTAATAAAAAACTCATCTCTCAGATCGCTAAGAACTCAAGAAACTCCAGTGTACTTGAGTAATGTCTAAAAATTGGAAGGCTTAAAAAACCTCGTTTTGAGATGTTCAGCATGAACAAGGAAGTACACCTGAAGCTTGCTATAGAACTCGTAGGAAACTCGTAAGATAATCTGAGTGTACTCAAAATCTCAATCTGATAATTTCAAGAAACTTTCAATACTGGCTTAAATTCTTAGTTTCTTATACAAAGAATATATGTATTGCAGTTTCCAAACTTTCAGAAATCTTGTACCCTTCTACAGTTTGCGGTTTGTTGATATCAAAAACAAATTGGCTATATTTACGGCACAAAACTACACTCTTTGTATGAAAAGCCTTATCTCTACTGTTTCGTTTTTAAAATGATGCCTCGACAATAGGCAAAAGTTTATGTCATCCCCTATTCACTGGTGTGACAAATATATTTTAGGTCATAGCCGAGGAACGAACTACAAAGTTGGCGATGTTTACCTCATTTTCTCTTGCCGAGGCTTGTCTTGCTACTTCTTGGTCTAGTTGCTGGTCGATGGGTCTTCTTTGCAACCAAATGCGATGTGCCTCAAAAGATATCTTATGGCAGTCACTCATTTGATGTTTTGACAAAGTCTCCACTTTCTTCCAGTTGGAGAATCCATTTGCTATAAAAGCCTTGTCGGACTTGCACATGATCTGTAGGAAAACGGAGACAAATATAGATTTCTTAAAAATACAAATAAATGCTGAAGTACCACTAAGATAGTAGCGTTCCCTTCATATTCATGCCATGCTCGTGATTATCTTACTTATTATGTCAGATGAGGGTATCAAAATAGATAAAAGCACTTACCATATACCAGGACAATCAAATCAGATTTCTATACTTTTTCTCCAGACAAATATAAGCAGACACTCATACTGTAACTTTATATACAATACAACAGTTTCTTACCTGACGGTTAAAGGTTCGACAGTAGAAGCAGAATGCCTTGTCTGTTTTCTTTGAATATTCCAGCCACTTAAATTTTTGGTACCAGCTTGAAAGAAATTTTCTTCCTTTCTTGTCCCTCGGAAACGCACAATCTTTTGGCTGACAGGGTCCTTTTGCAATGACGTATCCTCTTGCGTCCCGATTTCCCGGCAACGGCGTCTGAGGATCGTAATCGTATCCGCGAAGATCGTCTTGTTGTAGCTCCATAGCAATGTAAATATTCGTGGGAATTTTCTTGATAATGTCTGCTTTTATCCGTGCGCAACGATAAAATTTCGTACTTCATAGATACGAAAAACATAGATACTGGACACTTTCCATATGGACCATGTGTTTCGATATGTTTTGATAGAAAAAGAAGTATTTATTTTGTATAGAAAAAGATGCACCGATAGAAACGTAGGTGTCTTTAAAACCTCCCCTGTTGCTTTTCATTGTCAAAGGCGATGACAAACCTTGATCTCGAGGGGTCAGCGAAATTAACACAGTGAAAAGGGTTTGACTCTTTAACTTTTGTGATTGAAAGCGGTGGTACTTTGATTGAAGAAATCTGAATAGCGATCCCATAATAAAAAAGACCACGAAGAGGAAGTGTAACATGAAGTATTTAGTGTTTTGTGATTTTTAATATCTAAACTCTACCCCCCCCATGTTTTTCTCATCGAATTTGGAAGAATTACGAGGACCATCTTTTTCAACATTGGGGGGGCGACCGCCCCCCCTTGCCCCCCCCTCCCGGCGCTACTGNTCTTTTTTGTTCATGTCTTACAAATTAATTTAATATTTGGATTCAGCCTAAGGTTTGACCAAAAATAGAAATTTGAGTTTGTTATCTTGCGTAATGGTGCAACAACAGGAGTTTGAAGTTGTACATATAGTCGTTTCACCATAATCGCATGCAAAGGGGAAACATTTCCCTCTCCTTTTTTTGCTGAACACAACAAAAATCACTGGAATCTAAATGATATATTTTTGGTTGTGGCTAAATTAAGAACCTAAAAATGAACATCTTGGAGTCTTACTAAATGTGAATAGAAGAATCAAAATGTTCAGTCAGTTTCTTAAATTTTTGTATATTTTCACAACAATCAAAATCTCCCAACCGAACCTATTAAGATTACTGTACCCCTTCAGTGACCACTCTCTGTGTTTTCTCTCTTGATTGTCACGCATGCAACATAACACGGCTAAACTATACCATTTGATTTGTCATTAAATGGAGAGTATTTATGAGCCAAAACAAATACAAATATTCAAGAATTGTGCACATATATAGTGTACAGTTGAAGAGCGCCCAACTTTTCAAAGAAAACAGGCATCAATGTGGTCTTTTGCGCTTTTAATTCTTCTTCCAGTGCTAACCAGTGCTAACAAGAATTGTCCACTATACACCGGAAATGGCGAAAATCGGACCTTCCCACCTTCTATAGCCTACCTGTACCCCAAGTAAGCTTCACATAAACCTCAATGAAATTTTTGCGTTCTCAATACATCAATCTAGCAAATTTTGTCTCAGATTTCCTTTGGGTGTCTACCTTCTGAGTGATTAATCAAACAATTTTTGCCCTTCACCACTAGGCCTCATTTTGAACTTCATTCAAATGTTAAATTTAGACCACTCAATTTTTCTCAAGACTGAGACACCCTTCGGTCACCCTATGCTATTTCTGTCTGTCTGCCAAATCTCAGCCAATTACGTCAAGCCGTTGGGCACAGGCAACTGCCAATTAAACGATGGCCTGACCTAGAATTGCTCCAGGAGCTGATTGTCTCCGAATTAACCATTTCCAGAAAGAAAATCTTTTTGATCACCCTTTACCGTAGCCCTAGTCAGACTAGTGAACAATTTGAAAACTTTGTCGATAGGCTTCAAGTAATGCTTAACCAGGTTCGTGGTGAAAGACCGTACTGCCAAATTCTAACCGGAGACTTTAATTGTAGATCTTCCCAATGGTGGGAAGAGGACGCTGAAAATCCGGAGGGAACTGCCTTGGACGAACTGATCGAAACAAATGATTTATATCAGCTAATAAATGAACCAACTAATATACGTGATGAGAGTATGACTTGTATTGATCTCATTATTACTGACCAACCGAATTTGTTCGTAGAGTCAGGGGCTCACCCCTCTCGTCTCTTGATGATCATTGCCAACATCAAATAATTTACGGAAAATTGAATTTATCAATTCCTGCTCCACCCCCCTACAGAAGAACAATTTGGGACTATTCCAAAGCTGAGACAAACAAAATTAGGGATATAATATACGGCATTGACTGGATTTCACTGTTTTCTGGACTAGGATCAGATGGGATGGTTGATATTTTTACTGATACTCTTTTCTGTTTTTCGTCACACATCCCCAACAAAGTCATCAAGTGCAATGATAAACACCCCCCTTGCAGTGGCGCCGGCAGGATTTTTTATTGGGGGGGGCAAAAAATTCCCGAAAAAAATTTCAAAATTTAGCAAACGAGACTTTTTTTAAAATGGATCCCTACAGTGCAAAATTGTTGACTTAAAAAATACGTCTATTTTTACAGCATCATATTTGAAAAGCTGTACGTTGATTAATATTCCTAACGTATATAAGTCCAATCTACTCTAGTATAAGTCCCATCNTGTTCGTAGAGTCAGGGGCTCACCCCTCTCGTCTCTTGATGATCATTGCCAACATCAAATAATTTACGGAAAATTGAATTTATCAATTCCTGCTCCACCCCCTTACAGAAGAACAATTTGGGACTATTCCAAAGCTGAGACAAACAAAATTAGGGATATAATATACGGCATTGACTGGATTTCACTGTTTTCTGGACTAGGATCAGATGGGATGGTTGATATTTTTACTGATACTCTTTTCTGTTTTTCGTCACACATCCCCAACAAAGTCATCAAGTGCAATGATAAACACCCCCCTTGGATAACACCTGAATTAAAGACTGCTATTAGACATAAGCACAGAGTTTACCGAAAATATGTGCAACGAGGACAAAGGAAAGAGGACTGGAACCAAGTGAAGGATGTTCGAAATGAAACCTCAACAATGATTGTTAGTGTAAAGGAAAAGTATTTTCTCAATCTTGGAAGAAATTTGTGTGATCCTAACCAAGGTACCAAAACATACTGGACGACACTAAATAGGTTACTTAATAAGAAGAAGGTAACGAATATCCTTCCACTTTTGGAAAATGGGCTATTTGTGACAAATGTGCAGACCAAGCTACTATCTTAAATGACTTCTTTGTAGAGTAATGCTGTACAATAACAACTGGGAGTACTCTTCCCAACTTTCGACCAAGGTGTAATTCTGTCCTACAAAACTTAACTATCGACAGGGAAAAAGTTCTTAAGTTGATCCTTGGTCTAGACACTAAAAAGGCAAATTGATGCCACAATATATCTGCCTTTATGGTAAAGGCCTGTGGTTCTTCTATTGTTGAGCTCCTGTGCCAGATATTTGAAAAATGCCTTGAGACAGGGATTTATCCATCGGCTTGGAAGAAAGCAAATATCGTTCCCATTCACAAAAAGGGCAGCAGACAGTGTAAAAATAACTACAGGCCTATTTCTCTGCTTCCAATTCTTGGAAAGATCTTGAAAAACTATTGTTCGACACAGTTTACTCCCATCTTTGTGAAAATGGACTCATAACTCCAAATCAATCAGGTTTTCCTCCGGGTGATTCAACAATTAATCAGCTGCTATCTATCACTCATGAGATCTACAGTGCATTCGAAGATATTCCCAGCAAAAAAACACGGTCTGTCTTCTTGGATCTGTCCAAGGCATTTGACAGGGTCTGGCATGAGGGCTTACTTTACAAATTAAAATGTAATGGTATCAGTGGAAACCTTCTGGCTTTAATTCAAGATTACCTAGCAAATCGGAAACAACGTGTAGTGTTAAATGGAAAAAACTCCGAATGGGCAACAATATCCGCTGGGGTGCCACAAGAGTCAGTTTTAGGCCCATTATTTTTTCTTGTTTACATCAATGACCTTGTTGATAATGTAAATTGTGGCATCAAGATGTTTGCTGATGATACATCCTTATTCTCTGTTGTAAATGATCCAGTAAGAAGTGCGTTAAAGTTAAACGAGGATTTGGAGACGGTGAAATTATCGGCGTGGCAATGGAAAATGCATTTTAATGCTGACAAAACTGAAAAAGTCATATTCTCTTGCAAAAGGCTCAAGCCCAATCACCCACCTTTACCGTTAGGAAATGATCAAGTCGCACAAAAAATGGAACATAAGCACTTAGGATTGATACTCGATTCCAAATTAGATTTTCAAAGCCATACCAGGCAGGCAATTTTGAAAGCAAGAATATGCATTGGTATGATTAGGTACCTATCCAAATTCATATCCAGAAATGTGCTCGATCAGATTTATAAGCTTTACGTAAGACCTCATTTAGATTATGGTGACATAATATATCACCGATCCGATCCCGAAATGCAATCTCATTTTACACAAGTACTTGAGCAAACTCAGTATTCAGCTGCTCTAGCTGTGACTGGTGCATGGAGAGGTACAAGTAGGCAGAGACTATACGACGAATTAGGTTGGGAAAATCTTTATGATAGGAGATGGTATAGACGCTTGTGCCACTTTTTTAGCCTGAAGAAACAACGCTCACCTCAATATCTGGTCACTGAGATTCCAAATGAACGACAGCTAGCTTATAATCTTAGAAATCCACGCGTTTATGACCAAAATATTGGACGGACCAATCGCTTTGCTAATACCTATTTCCAAAACACAGTTATTGAATGGAATAAGCTTGACAATGAGGTTAAAAATTCCATATCCATTGCTCAGTTTAAGAACAAGCTGCTTTCCACCATAAGACCAGTGGGAAATTCTATATATCACATTCACGACATTATAGGTGTTAGATGTTTAATTAAACTACGTTTGCAATTTAGCGCACTAAACGAGAACAGATTCAGGCATAATTTTGATTGCTTAAGCCCCGTTTGCATGTGTGGAACAGCAAAAGAAGATAATGAACATTTTCTCCTGCACTGCCCATTGTACGACACAATGCGTTGCGATCTCCTTGGTCAACTGTTAGAAATTCCTTGTTTAGACATTTCACATCACGAGACAAAATCCTTATGCGCATTGCTTCTGTTTGGATCTCCATTTTTGAATGTAATTGCTAATAGAATAATCATGGAGGCTACAATATCATTTATTAACGCAACACAACGGCTTGATTGAATGCAACAACCCCCGTATTTAGTTTTTGTTCTGTTCGTTCTTGTTACTTGTTTATTTGTTTGTTTGTTTCATCATCTGTTTCTTCGTTGTTTTTCTTTGTTAGTTTGTTTGTTCCTCGTCTTTTTCGTTTGTTAGTGTGGCGATGTAGTTAAATATATTGTAAGTGCCATTTATAGAGGGAAATCGATGACCTTGTGTCTTCTCCCTCTATGAATGGCACCATATGAAGTATTTGTTGCCTAGCTTTAGGGTTTTATTTTGTATAAAAAAAAAAAGAAAAAATACATACCAACAGCAGAGAACCCGAACTCCAAAGTCTGAACCTAAAAACATAATATCTTTCCCATATCTTTGCACTATGCTCGTTTAAACTGCAATTCTTGCGGAATTTTAAAGACAAATATGTGCCATTGTCCAATGTTCTAGTGATCCGCACTTTATACGTTGCCGGATTTCAATACCAATTTATGAAATCGACAAGTTCTGTTTGCTAACATAGAGGATTACCCTAAAATGAAATATCAAATTTTATGGCCATCCCATGCTTAAATTTTCCTAGACTTTTAGGATACTAAATAGCACTGTTGAAACTATTAGATCCTGCAAAAATCATTTTTGTTGCAATTTTTTTCTGGGTCTAAATCTAGATTTACTGGACTATAAATAACGATATAAAATGTATTCAAGGGCAAGGATCCCCTTAGGGGGATTCAAATCAAAATTGGTGCCGACGACACATGGGACGTGAAATATTTAAAAAGAATTGAAAGCTCTTGTGAGATCACCTTTCCTTCCATTTCACCAGAATTCTTCAACCAACATTGTTAGCGTATTAGGCATCTCTCAGGATAACCAAGTGGTGGTCCATACAATTGTTTTGACATTAAATTGTTTCACAGCAGGTGTCTTGATGAGTTACCCATTAATTTCTTCATTACTTTTAACAAAAGATTTTCTCTCCGTGATCCATTCTTTCATGAAATGAAAACAAGTCATTTCATTCCCAGGAGAATGAAACGGCTGCTTTTGGTTCTCATGGGTACAAAATAAAGCTAGATAGCTGGTTTTTGGTACTAAAATGATCTATATCAATTGTTTACATCCATCAGAACCACAAAGAACAATCGATTTGGTATTTTAATCAGTTTTACTTTTCAAGGTCTTATCAGACATTTGCTGCATTTAGTTTGATGAGGATTTTCTTCTAGGTTATGGACCCATTACCATTTATCCATCCAAGTGAAAGAAAACAGATAGAGGAGTTATGCAAACTTGGATCATGTTTTAGAAGATTCTTAAATTTCATCAGCAAATACAACATCAATGTTACATCTGTAAATAGATTCACAAATGCAAGTAAGTGATCAATTCTTCTGAACCATATAAACCATGTACATCAGGGCCAGTCTGGTTCCCTGACGTCATTTTCGACTATCAATGTCCGGCAGGATGGTGTACAACTCTGTGCTTGAAAGCAGAGCATTACCAAGGACTTTTTTCAATGGAACCTTTACTGATTTTACTATTCTCTCTCACCAGCCACCTCTCCGTGGAGATCTCTCTATTATAAACCTCCATTTAATCCCCAAAGAAGCAAGTTCTTTTGCGACACGGTTTTGATCTATATGTTTCATCCTTCTGATCTCTGATGATGCAAAAAGTTGTCGTAGCGTGCGATCAGCAGCTTTGAATGTTTTAGCATTGTCAGATTGCAATGATTGGCACAATCCTCTACGATTTATCATTCTACGAAATGCTTGCAGGAAATCATCTGTATTCAGGCTATCTGTTAACTCTAAATGTGTCATGCGCGATGATGCACACGTAAAAAGGCAAATATAGGCCTTCTGGGTATCATTCTTCGTACGAGTGTATAATGGACATTCGAAGTCCACTCCAACGTGTGTAAATGCAAGTGAAGACTGAACTCTTTCTTTTGGCAAGTTTCCCATTTTTTGGGAACAAGCTGCTGCATGTTGTCGTCTGCAACTTCTGCAATTTTGAATAACTCGTTTCACATCACGGAGCCCTTGAGTTATCCATATCTTTTGACGTAGAACAGATAGGGTTGTTGATGGACCTGCACAAATTGACTGGTGGTGTACTTGCAGGATCTTTTTCTCTACAATCGGATGTCCACGAGGAAGGATTACTTGGTGCTTTGCTTCTTCAGGTAAGTCTGAATCTTGGAGCCTTCCACCAACTCTCATTACTTTGTCTCTGCTGTCATAAAACGGATCTAACATCAAAATTCTGCTCGACTTTGAAATTCTCTTTCCCTTGCTCAATGCTTGTAACTGTTCCTTGTATGTGTCTGATTGCACCCTGCGATACCAATACATCGCTGCTTCTTGTAGTTCTTCTGCAGATGGACCTTGCCATGGTCGTTCTTGCCTGGGTTGTTGCGTCATTTTCTTGAATTGCCGAACAGCTCGAAAAACGGTGGCTGTAACTCTTATAAGCTTCAACCATGAACTGTGTCTTTCTGGATCTATGATTTCTTTCGATTCGGTTGCTGCAAGCATCTGCACAGTTTTCCTTGATTCTTTGTATGCCATGTTTGTGACTGTCTCATCTGCTGTAATGTTACATGGCCATTCAGTTGATGGTAAGCTTAACCAAGATGGACCTGTCCACCATTTCTCTGTTTGGTGAAGATCTTTACAGGTTAGGCCACGTGTTAGACAATCTGCAGGATTTCCCTTTCTTGGGCAATATCGCCAATGATCTGGGCTGAACTTCAACTGAATCTCTTCTACTCTGTTAGCTACAAAAGGTTTCCATTTAGAACTTGGTCCTTTGATCCAATACAATGCAATTGAGCTATCTGCCCACATAATAACTTGATTTATTTCTCTTTTCATCGATTCAGCAACAAAACAAACTAATCTTGCGTTGATTACTGACGCTAAAAGCTCAAGCCGTGGAAGTGTTACTCTCTTTAATGGTGCCACTCTCGACTTAGACATTACAAGTTTGGTGTTGATGTGTCCATTCATATCAACTGTGCGAACGTATACTGCAGCTCTGTACGCTTTTAGGGAGGCATCTCCAAATCCATGGATCTCTACTCTTTCTTCTGTGCCTGTATTAGCTGTAAAACATCTAGGAATTTTGATATCACTGAAATTTGAAAGCTCTTTTTTCCATGATCTCCGTTGGCTGAGAATGTCTGGTGGCAACTTATCATCCCATTGTAGCCCTCTGCTCCATAGTTCCTGGAACATTTGATTTGATTTGATTTTTAATTATTTATACAGAGTAATACATTCAGTAATGTAAAAATAACTGATTTACAATGTGCTCTGTCTAAAACCCTAGGCTAATTAATATACAATCTGTAGTAACAAAGAAAAAACAAATATTATATACAGTCTATTATGGTTAAGAAAAGAAAATTTTTCATGTTTAATTATAACTTTCATACCCGCTGGTTTTTCAAAGAATGTTTCAGCAAATTCTTGAAAGTAGCCAGTGAAGGGGCATTTTTTATTTCTGTACCTAGTTTATTCCATACAGTCACACCTCGATATGAGAAGCTACGTTGCCCATTGCAGGTTGCAAAGCGCGGTATTCTAAGGTCCGTGTCGGTATTACGGAGGGACCGTGAATTATTTTCGGATAATTTTGTAAACATTAGCTGCATATATTCAGGAGCTAATCCATGGAGAGACTTGTAAACCATTGTTGCTATTTCAAAGTCAATCATTTCTCTTATAGTTAACCACCCTAGCTTTCCAATCAAAGGAAGAGATGATGCATCATAAGAGCTGTTCGTAACAATACGTGCAGCACGGTTTTGCAGCTTTTGCAGCTTATCAAGCAGGGTTTCTCCACAACAACCCCACACCGAGCAGCAGTTTCTGAAGTGCGGTTCAACTATACTTGTATACATGTTTTTTACGATTTCCAACGGGAGATACTTTTTAGCATATTTAAGCATGCCAATTGCTCTGGAAATCTTACCTATAGCAAAACTTCTCCACTTAAGTTGTGAATCAATCTGAACGCCAAGATACTTATTTGATCCAACCATATCAAGGTTGTCCTCATTTATATGCAAATTGATCTTAGGATCACCATCTGTATTGTCAAGATCATGTTTGTGCAAGTTACTCGAGGTACCAAGGATCATACTTTGAGTTTTGGCTACATTAAGTGAAAGTTTATTACCTTCCAACCAAAGCTGAAGCCTATTAAGGTCTGAATTAACTGCTTCATTTATATCGGCTATATTTTGAAGAAACGTTTTACTACTGACGAAGGGCACAGCCCGATACGTTTAGTGATTTTATTCTATGGCGTTTTGAGTATTTACAGTTAGAGATTAACGACTATTATTGCTATATTTTGAAGAGTACGAGATGCTTGTGTCGTCAGCATACATGGTCACTTTCGTGCTTAGCAACGCGCAGGGCAAATCATTTATGTAAATCAAAAATAGTAGTGGATCGAGGCACGATCCTTGAGGAACGCCACAGCTCACTTTCTCTATTTTTGATATATGTCCATTTACTTTACAGCATTGCTGCCGGTCCTGTAAATATGATTTAACCCAATCCAGCTCCTTTCCCCGCACTCCATAATGACAAAGCTTTTGAATAAGAATTGCATGATCTACAGTATCAAATGCTTTTTTCAAGTCAATAAATACTACAGATGAAAGAAACCTTTGTCAAAATCACGGTACCAGTCGTCGCTACTTTTTAATAGGCATGTCAAAACCGAGTGCAGAGCCCTGAAGCCGGATTGATGTGAGTAGAACAACTTATTATCGTCAAAGTACGCATAAAGTTGGTCGAAAATGGTATTCTCAAAAAGACGTGAAACAACCGGGAGCACAGCTATAGGTCTGTAATTTGACCTGTCTTCAGTAGAGCCCTCCTTAAAGATAGGTGCTACTCTGGCAACTTTCCAGTTATTTGGAAATAAGCCCTCCGATATCGACTTATTGAAGGTGGTACTAAGTACTGGTGCGAGAACAGGCATCCCTATTTTAAGAAAATAGCTTGAGATGCCATCTTTCCCGAAGCTCTTTGATACCTTAAACTTGCTCATTGCCTTCATAAGGTCAGCTGGGGTGACCGCTCTGAACTGAAAGCTACTTGAATTTTTATTCATTGAAAAATCTCCACGCAACGAGAATTATCTTTGCTCTCAGGACATAGGGCGACAATAACCCCATGGGATCGAATATTTTCGAGGCAAGGCTCAGCAGACTTCTCTTGGTTTCACAATATTTGCTTTCAAGAATACTCTTTGCAACATTAATAAAGAAACAATCATTTCTTGTATCCCAGCTCATTCCCAATGCTTTTATACTTTCTCTTTCATTGAAACACACTGTTAGTGAAGGTGCTCTCTCCTCTGGTTTGATTTCTTGAATAACCTTCTCTGAATTACTGGCCCATTTAGCCAATTGAAAGCCACCTGATTTCATCATAGAAGAAAGTGAACTTTGTAACTCTATTGCCTCTTCAGCCTCTTTGGCACCCGTCAGGCAGTCGTCGACATACATATTTTCCACAACTTCCTTCGCAGCATCTGGAAACTGTTCTCTGTATCTTTCAGCATGACTTTGTACCGTACTTATATCTAGGAAATGACTACAATTCACTCCAAATGTGACTCTCTGCATCCTGTAAACTCTAGGCTCCTCATTTATCTTCATGCATCGCCAAAGATACCGATGAACATCTCGATCTTTCTCAGCAAGTTGAATCTGCAAAAACATCTTTTTAATATCTGTCATCAGTGCTACTGGATTATTTCTAAAACGAATGAGTACTGACACTAAATTCGGTTGCAAAGCAGGACCTTGTAGGATGCAATCGTTCAAAGATGGTTCATGTCCAACTTTTGCTGAAGCATCAAAGACTATCCTGGTTTTTGTACTTGTCTTGTCTCTTCTGTAAACTGCATGGTGTGGCAAATATCTCACTTTGTTTTCTGATTTATGAATACTCTCTGGCTCTCCTTCCTCTGCAAATCCTTCTCTGATATACTGTGTAATAGCTTCTGAATAGTCATGCTGCTTGATTTCATCTCGCTTCAAATTATTTTCTATACCTTTAACCCTAATCCATATGGGCTTTTTTCAAGCTACCATTCATGGGGGGGGGGGGGGGGGGAAAACCCTTAGACCAACCAGAATTGGGTATAACTTGGCCCATTTTTAAGGGACGTAATTTGCAAAATGTAGCACAATTTGGGGGGGGTTTCCCCGCCATAATAAGTTCAGGTCCACTATTTGGTTTTTCTTAATTGAAACACAAATTCCTTTTGGGTGTATAAACATGTTGGCCTCACCCTA
>REGM01000462.1:44309-76885 GCA_004194415.1 Aurelia aurita
ACTTCCAGTACTAGCTCAAATTCTTAGTTTCTTATAGAAAAAATACGTTTACACAAAAAGAAAACTTAAAGATCGGTTATACAGTCAAATATTGGTGGTTTTCAAAGTTCCACATTTTATTGGGTCATCTGATAGCTAGCAAAAGACGCCATTCAAACAGAAAGTATTACGAAAATATAGTTGGCAAATGAGAAATAGAAACAGGAAAGAAACTCCATATTATCATTCCTGAGAATATGCCAGAAATTTCCTGCGAAATAATGACAAATTTCCTGCGAGTCAATTTCATCAAAAATTTCCTGGCAGCGCCGCTGCCGGCGCTGCCGGGCATTTTCCAGCCCTGCTTCTACTGTGCAACTTGGGTGTCTACAGTTTCCAGAGTTATGACCTCCATTTGATGGCTTTAGACAATTGAAGCAAAGTTTTTTCTCTTTAGCAACTTCCCATCTCTTTTGAGTGCTCATCTTCTTTGCTGAATAGCATTGCAAAGTTTCATGGCCTGGTTTATTGCAAAAACCACATTTGCTGTTTCGTGATTGGCTCACATTTCCTACCAACCCTGATGCTGAAGAGATTCCTTTCCTATTGGTTTGAGATCTATTGAGATCTATTGAGATTTCTACTGGAATGACCACTTGAGCTGCTGCTTTCTAATTGGCTTCTCTCTCCTGCCTCTTTTGACAATGCATGTCTATTCAAAAACTTGAAAAATAAATCAATTTTGATTTCAGTATCCTCTAAATCTGACACTTCAAACTCCTATCTTTCTGCTAAACTCTGAGGCAACTTCATCTCCAAAAGGGGTATGAGAACCATTTGAGCGTCTGCATTGTCTTCTGATTTAAACCCTAAGCCTTGTAATGCCCTTATCCTGCTCTGGAGAGTATCGTAAAGTTGACGTAGTGTTGCTGCTTTCGCATTATCTTTGCTTTCAAACTTAACGATTGACTTTACTAATGAAGCAACAATGATTCTCTTCCTGCCAAATCTATGAAAAATGGCTGCAACTGCTGGCTCATAATTAGCAGATGTTGTTTCAAAGCCGTCTATTACTTGCAATGCAGTGCCTTTGAGACTTGCTCTCAAATATGAGAATTTCTGTGCGGTAGACAAATCTCTATTTTCATGGACAGCACATTTAAACGGATCCCAGTAAGCTGTGAACTTGAGAATATCACCACTAAATACAGGAAGTTCAAATTTCTTTGAGACGAATTAACACTCTCTGTATCAGCAGCAACGGATAGTTCGGTAATGAACCTTTGAGCTTTGTTTATAGCGTTTCGAATCTTACGATGATATTCATAAAAATGTTTACATTCAGCGTCTACCTCTTCGTCTCCAATCAAACCCATTATTTCATCATTAAGCTTCTCGTGCATTTGCCTTTGCTTGTTTAGTTCCTGCAGGCTACTTTGTACCTCAACTACATTATCTGATGACTGCATGAAATCAACTATATCATCCATAATACCACTGATATTCACCATCAAGCATTTTTCTCTCCTGCTTTTATTGCTAAGCTGTGTGTGTTTGGGGCCTTTTGTACTGGAAAATGAAGTATTAGGGCTACCTCCGTCAAATATAGCTTCATCTTCAGCTTGATGAAAGTCCCCTACTCTGTAACTCTTCTCGAATCTCCTCAAGTGATAACTGATCAATTTTGACCACTTCAAAGTCACTGGGTATGTCTGAATCCATACTGGGCAAATCAGTCTCAAAAGATAATCAAAATGTACATCCAAAAAAGTGTCCGGTGGATAAAGTGTCCGTAATCCTTGTCTCTATCCATCCGGTTCGGTGGACCATGTTAAAAGTGGATAAACCATTTTGATTTCATTTTAGTTTCAGAGCCTCGCCAAGGGTGTATCTATCAAAACTGTCCCTAACTGCGAAGGAGCAAACCAAGACTTTCTGTGAATAAAGCAACAATGTTTTCAATGTTAACAAACACCAAGAATTATTTATATAAAAAACGATGTAATATCGAAAACTCTGGTTTGTCCAATAATCGACGATTTCTTGATCTTTCACGTAGCGCAGCCAGCGGCTAAGCAAAGGCGCTGTCAGTTCTCTTGCGTCTTTCTTCTACTCACGTAGCGCAGCCAGCGGCTAAGCAAAGGCGCTGTCAGTCCTCTTCAAACCTTCAAACTTCATTGTGTTTCGACAAGACAATGTCCAATTAATTCGGTGTGCATCGACACTAATTTCCTCTGTATTCTTTGTGCATCGGCACTAATTTCCTCTGTATTCTTGTTGTGCATCGGCACTAATTTCCCCTGTATTCTTGTTGTGCATCGGCACGATAATCCTCGCTGTATTCGTTGTGCATCGGCACGATAATCCTAAATAATCTTCGCTCCTGAGCTTTGCATTATTTGTCTTTTCTTGGGCTTCGGCCCGATGAAAACAATCTTTTTGACTGTTCTCTACAAGAACTGTTTTCTTGCGACTTGCGAATGTGAAAAACAACGATTTGCGTCCATGCATCAATGAACTCAATTAATAGTTTGAGTAAACAACTCCAAAACAATAACGCCATTGTGTTATGCCTCTAATCAAGACAATGTGGAATAAAAGACTCTTTGAATGTTGTGGTTTTCGCCTTTATATGATAATAATAATATATAATCCAACTACCTCCTCCCTTACAGGCCTGAGTTACGTAGGCTGGATAAACTAAACTACAAATTTACAGGACTATTATACAACTATTTGGTAATAACCTTATTGGCAGGTTTGAAGTGCCGCTTCGGTTTCTAGTGTTTTTATGGTTTCGAGTAAGGAATATATGAACTTTCCTCTTAACGGCCCATTCGTATCACTGAAGCCCTTGAGGATATCTAAATTAAAAATTGCTTGGCCTCCAATTTTGCGAGCCTCCTCAATCGTTTGTTGTCGGAGAAGTTGTAGGGTGGGGTTATTGCAACGGGCTATATAGTGCTCTTCACTACCGACCTCCTCAGAGTCACAGATTAAGCATGTACGTTCTGCGCGAGGTATGCCTTTCCATCTTCCAGTTTCGATAGGCAAGGTATGCGAGCTTATCCTCATTTTTGATTACAAAGTACTTTGTAATCTAAGAAGCGACTTCGAAGTCAGTCCGTCAGTCCGTCCGTCAGTCAGTCAGAAACGCTCTTCATCTACCCCCGTTACTTGCCGATAAACTTACTTTGCGTAACAAAAGAGCGGGGTTAGATGAAGATTTCTGCTATGACTTTTGTCGAGTTTTCGCTTTCGAATTTCGAATAATGGGCTTAGAGGTCGCTACAGAGCTTACGGAGAAAGAAAAATCAGGCCGACTACATGAGCTTTAGCCGCTGAACTTGTTGAGTTTTGATAGAAGATTCAAGCAGAAAGTTATCTAAGAATGTTGTCTGATGAATTAGCAACATTTTGATGTGTCATTTTGCACAGTGGCGGCGCCAGCCGCCAACGACTTTGGGGGACAAACCGAAATGGAGGTCCGGGAAAATTTTCAGGACCACGCCCTTTTTATCCTTGGGAAACGCCCTTTTTAAGGGCAAAGAAACGCCCTTATTTGTCCTAAAAATTCAGGATCTAACTACCTAACCCCTCCTTCGACAATTTCTCTACGGCTTTGGACGAATTGGAAAACCGACTTTGGAGAGAAGTGGGGGGGACGAGTCCCCCCAGTCCCCTCCGTGGCGCCGCTACTGATTTTGCATGTTTGGGTCAATGTGGATGCAACGTGGGTGAAAAGAAAACAATTGCTGTTGATTTGTTTGGAAATAAGTTGCGCTCCTTGTCTTTATATTATACATAGATACTGCAGTACAGTATAGTACAGTACAGCACTAATAGTGCAATTCAAAACAGACGGGATTTCGATTGTTGTTATTTTTGCGCGTTGATGGCTAGCCTTCTTCAAGGCGCTATACTTGATTGACCCAAAAACACGAAATGGCTCTCATATGAAACATAGGCAAGAAAGCTTCATATACAAGTGCATTCAACAAGAGATTCTAAGGGGTAAGATAAGACTTGAAAATTCATGCGTTAGGATAGATGCAAAGGCCTCCTTGCCACTATACATTGGGCCTCCCGTGGTTTATTCAAGCAGAAAGTTATCTAAGAATGTTGCCTGATAAATTAGCAACATTTTGATGTGTCATATTGCATGTTTGGATCAATAGTGGAAGCATACAGACATCTTAGAAATAAGGCTAACAGTCTAAACACGAGACTTAAAAGGGCGTATTTTTCAGAAAAGATATGCGCTAATGAGGGCAACTTGAAAGAAACTTGGAGTGCTATCAATCAACTAATCAATAAACGTTCAAAGACAAATAATATCCAGGGGTGGCTGGCCCTGCTATTAGTGCTATTAGTCTAATAGCAATATTTTTTCAAAGATTAGAAACTATTTTTGTCCATATTCACTGTGTTTTAGGATCTTTACAATTTGTTACAAACAAACGAACCAAGGCTTTCAATTGGTCATTATTGGTCTTCTTTGAAATCAAAATGCCTGTTAACAAATATTTAACAATACGAATGACGCACATTATAGCAGATTTCTCCTACTCTATTGCTTTTTGATTACAAAGTACTTTGTAATCTAAGGAGTGAGGTCGATGTCAGTCCGTCCGTCCGTCCGTCCGTCCGTCCGTCCGTCCGTCCGTCCGTCCGTCCGTCCGTCCGTCCGTCCGTCCGTCAGTCCCGCATTAGTGTGATTGATCAGCATGTTATCGCAGATAATGAGCACAAGGNATGATTAACCCTGAAATAGAAGTGGTTAGGCCTGAAAAGGAAGTTGAGTACCTTGTTAGTGAAAGGGTTTGAGAGGTAGTGGAGGGTGGACTCAGAACTAGTTGATATAAGGTGGACCTAATTTGGAAGTTTTAAACCTTCCTTCCTTTATACTGTGAACATCATTATCATTATTATTATTACTATACATATATAATATATCTTTTTTGTTTTTGGCTTTTAGTTTTGTGTGCTTGATTTCAATGCGTGTTTTTGATTTTGTATTCTGTAATTTGGTAATTACAACAATTTCTTGGTATTCTGTGTTTTGGTTTGTATGGTGTTGACATAAGGTTGACATAATGCTACCTTTTGTCCAAAGTTTCCTGTCCTCACTCCTTTGTGGGTTTCGAGAGGGCTATGGTACACAGCATGCACTTCTACGTCTAGTGGAAGCCTGCAAGAAGACAATGGACAACGGAGGCGTCGCAGGGGCTGTCTTGACGGACCTTTCGAAGGCCTTCGATTGTCTAAATCATGAATTGTTGATTGCAAAATTGAATGCATATGGCTTCAGTAGATCTGCCTTGCTGTTTATCCATAGCTATCTCACCGACAGGAAGCAGAGGGTAAAGGTCAACGGTTCATTCAGCACGTGGACAGAAACCGTCCTAGGAGTACCGCAAGGTTCAGTCTTAGGACCCCTTTTTTAACATATACCTGAATGACCTTTTTATGTTCCTGGAGGAGACCGAAATCTGTAATTATGCGGACGACACAACTATTTATGCGTGTGGTCCTAACATCGAAAATGTCATCATGCATTTAGAAAACGATGCCCTTAAAATAACTGAATGGTTTCCAAACAATCTTATGAAACTAAATGAAGACAAACCTACAAACCTGGGAATGCAAAAGATTGCGCTTATTACATCTTTCGATTGCCAAGAATATGTTTAATACTATGCTTTTTACAGAATTTCAATAGACCGATTGCTTCCCGAGTACATGATTAATAAATTTCTGGAGAGAATAATTTCTGAAAACCGGCTTTCCCTTGCTCATTAGAGCGGAAAGCAGAGTTACTTTAAGTTTTTAGTGTTATTCAAATAATGCAACATTGTCCCGTTTCCCTTGATAGACAGACCACAGATGTATGAACTATGAAAAGCCCCCACATTAAAATCTTTATTAAGCTTTATTTGCATTTAAGATGTTGACAGCAAAGCAACAAGAAATGGACTCTACATTCAAGCATTTGCTGCTGGACTGCAAAAAGTTCTTGAACCTTACCAGGAAGTTATTGTCTGGCTGGAACAAGAGGTAGCGCAATTTAATGTATATAGCATTGTCATTCTTTCTATTACCTTTATTGGTTTTTCAAAAGAGTACACACGTTTCAAAACTTGCAGAAATTTCATTTAATTTCTGTAGAAAAACTCAAACGCAATTTATCTGATAATTATTTTTTATTCAAAGCTATTACAAAGATAACCATTAGCTTGAAAATATTTTGATCCAGTTGGTCTTTGGCCTATATGCACAAAGCAAAATTCGAAGATCTTGTTTTTAATCGAATTTTTTCCGAACCTGTTTACTTTTTTATCATATCTGGTACTCAAACTTTTATTTTTTTGTCCTCTCTTAAAGTAAATCAACGGGGTTAAAAGGCAACTTAGCTAGGGGGACTGGGTCCATGTAAATAGAACCTATTGTATTTGATGTTTTCGATCGATGAAAACAATAGGAACATAAGTGGCGCGTGCCGTTCTTTTGTGCTATGTTTAGACTAGATCGCTATATCTCCGTTCATTTACTTTAATTTACAATTTGAAATATTGCATGGCACACATACAGGATACCCTTGAAACCACCGCTAAGGCTATGTCTGTCTGTCTGTCTGTCTGTCTATCTGTCTGTCTGTCTGTCTGTCTGTCTGTATGCATGCATGCATGTATGTATGTATGTATGTATGTATGTATGTATGGAATATTTGGCAAGTTAAACAAAATGCAATAAAAATATAAGAAAAGGAAGGAGATGCAATTACACGTGTACGATGAATTACAAGTAAAAGCTAGATATTTTATTCTAGAACACCCCAAGTTAAAAATGGCAGGGATAGCATAAAGGTTACTGTACCCCTTCAGTAACCACTCCGTGTTTTCTCTCTTGATTGTCACGCACGCAACATAACACGGTTAAACTATACATCATTCGATTCTTCATTAAATGGAGACTATTTATGAGCCAAAAAGCATACGAATATCCAAGAATAGACCATTTTGACATTTAGAAAAAAGGTCTTGGGAGAGCAATATTTTTCTGGTAAATGGCGGACACAAATCAGGTAAATGTTTGCCACGGGGCTTTAACGAATGATTAATTGAGTGCTACAAATCGGTTGGTTTTAAATTCACGGTGAAAAATAAAGAAATAATTAATTTTTTTTATCGTCCCAAAGGGGTACAATAACCTTAAAAAGGTTAATGCAACCTTGTTTACATAACTGTCCCCCTAGAGGGGTTGTTAAAAGTACAATTAAAAGTAGGCTGTTTGAGAAGGAACCCGTGAATGGCCAAAAATGTTTTTCTTACAGAGGAGCAAAGTTGTGGAATAGCCTTTCAGCTGAGTCAAAGCAGGCATCCTCCCTAAGTCTTTTGAAGCAAACCTTATAGGGTGATGATCTATTTTCTTTATTTTAATTGTAAATTTTGAATTTTTTAAATAGGTTTTTAGCATTATGGTTTTTGTAATAGTTTAAGATTTAGGTTATTATAATTTAGTTTAGTTTTATTTGTATTTTATGGGAGGCCCCCTTGAAAACCAACACCTGTGTTGAAGGGCTACCCTCCCTTAGATAGATATTGAAATATGAAATTTTGAAATATGAAATATATTTGTCAAATGATGGCTAATGATTAATCTGATAATAAGATCATTTTTACCGCCGGCTGAATCGAAAAAGAGTTTACACGTTTGTGAGCAGGTGGTTGGTTTGCTATTCATGAGATTTCTTCTAACTGAAAAGATTCCATAGTTAACATATGAACACTCAGATACCAAAATTTAATTGATAAAATTCAGTAATATCGTTCTCAAGTTACAATCGACTTGATGCTCTATCCTAGAATCTTCCATAATAGGCTGAAAATCCTGAACATTTTCATTAAATCATTTGTAAATTGAGATTGGTATCAATAATTTTGACCAACTAAATGTTTGTTTTTATGTTGTATGCTTGCTACGCAATGCTCATTAGTTTGAAGAAATGTGATTGATATTTGGAAAACTTGTTTTTGCATATCCGATAGAACACTTTCTTGATTCACTTTATATCATTTTAATAATGTTGCCTTCTACACAGATTCTCAGAGATCCACATCTACCATTATCATATATTTACAATGCACTAGAGACGGTAAGATGTTCGCTTTATTTATTTGAGCA
The DNA here is from genome assembly GCA_004194415.1 of Aurelia aurita. Classification (NCBI taxonomy): domain Eukaryota; kingdom Metazoa; phylum Cnidaria; class Scyphozoa; order Semaeostomeae; family Ulmaridae; genus Aurelia; species Aurelia aurita. The sequence continues at coordinate 52,473 of REGM01000462.1, forward strand.
ATATTTTCTCTTTAGAGTACAACGGCTAAGTGATCTAAATACCAACATTAGAGAGTAAGTGAATAAATTGAACTGTTTGAAAAACGCAAAAAGATTTTATTTCCTCAAAGAGAGTATACTGAGGGTTAACATGAAACAAAAATTGAGAAAATCAGACCTTTATTTGCGGAGAAACTTGCATCTAAGGTTGGCCATATTTGAAAGTGTTCAGATTTCCAGTTGTGTTCAGGGTTGGTACAGAAATCCAACTTAATGTAGCCTTGGGTTGTAGATCATTGTTTCATTTGTTAGATCTCCGAATTTTTTGTGGGTGTTGTCTTACAATCATTTGACAGTATGTCTCTATAACATTTTTGACCAAATTTGCTAAAACCTATGCTGAAAAGAAAAACGCCACCATTTAAAAAATCTTGATATAAAAAATGTCCACGGCAGAATTACGGCAAAAAAAAGCCGTAAGTTCCTTTCAAGCCTTTTCAATTCAAAGAAAAAGGTAATAGAATTTTACACCGCCTTTTTAAAGATTTGAACCCTATGCTTCGGAAACAATGACGAGAAAGATCCTGATGAGTGAATTCAGAAGATGTACTTATTTTGTTGGTCACATTTTGCAATGTTATGGACAAGCTATAGAAGATCAAACTTGAAGTGCCCCGCCATAAAATGCATTTTTTGGAAGCAAAACTGATTTCGAAGGGGGAGGGGGATATTAACCTGTCATAACTTGTCAGTTACATTAACGAAGGAAATAAACAACAAATTGTTTGAATCTACCGTTGAGATCTTTCTTGATTCTTTTTACGGTCTTAAAAGTATTCAGAGACATACAGTCAAGCCTAAAATTATTCATACCCATGCCAAATTCGGAGTATTTCGAATCGTTTTATTTGTGGGGCAGGTCTCTTGTGGTTGAAGCTACATAAGAATGTGACAAAAGGCTGAAATAAGTACATTTCAAGGAATACTACAACTTGGGTAGTTGGCCCGCAAATAAAACTATTTAAAATATTCCGAATTTGTCATAGATACGAATAATTTAGAGCGCAAGAAGGAAAAATGATGGCTGTCAAGCCCCACAATAAATGTGGAGATTATCTAGCAGGTGAATTAATTGCCCCACCATTTTGAGCGTCAAGGCAAGGGGTCGCGGACTTTATTTGGTCTTCTCTACTGCTGCGATCCCAGCGCTTGGCGCTAAAAAACGTAACTTCATCTTCACATTCACCGTTGTTCTTTTGAAAAATGACTCCTGAACGAAGTTTCTGGAAATTGTTTCCTTTATCTTTTAGTACCACTTTGTATTTCCAACATTGGCTGGCTTAATTGATACAGTTGAAACGAAAAAGGTAAGAAGCATTGTTGTTGAAATCAAGATAATTAAAATTTCTAAAGCCCCTTCTGGACGCTGCAATGCCTGCTAAAATGTTTGGAACACTTTGGCTAATATTTCGCCTTGTTTTGCAATTCTCCCCCTGACCCTTTCGAATGTCGCGACTTTGATGGAATCCTAGGACAGAAACTTGCAAATCAACTTTTTCAGGGGGAAGGGGGTGCTTTGCAGGGTAATCCAGGAAATGTTCTGACTACTGCTCAGATAAGGCTATTCGAAATTCTTAGGTGTGGCTCTAAATAACTAAATACACTTACACTATTGTAATACACATAATATCATTAATATTATTATATAACACTGAAAGGTGAAACGTAAATATAACTACACTATGAGTTGCAGGATCCAGTTCTACGTGACTGAATCCCCCCCATACAATGGCTCAATATGACCCTGCAAATAACAGTCTGAGTGTCAGCAAAGAATTCATTAGGTAGCAGGAAACTGCTGCCATTTTTTGAATTCTTCCCTGTATTTAGTTCAAAGGTAACTATTGAAAGGATTAACTAAACTGAAAGTTGTAATAACTTGAAACAAAATAAAACGTTGTTTGTGCAACTAAAATAGAAGAATAAAAGAGGGGAAACATCTAAAATCCAAAGAAATTAGAAGGAATTTGATTCAATGGAAGGGTGGAAAGTGATTGTTCTTTGTACTATCATTTTTAGTTAAAATTTTAATTAAAATTTTTTTGATAGAAATACCGCGTGTCCCAAAAAAAAGTTCCGACATGTGACTAAACGCAGAGAAAAAAGTACTGAATCTGGCAAATTTTATTTATTCTAGTTACATGCTAGGCATTTCAACTTACAGTTTGGCATATTGTGAGAAGAAATTAGTTATCTGATAATGGAATTATGAGCTATATCATTTCGTGATCATGTTGAAGGCCAAACCAGAGAGTCTTGTACGCCTTCCTGCATCATTGAGGTGAAGGGGGACTCCCCAGATGAGCAACGCTAAAATGGGGTCGAAAATTCGTTTACCTTAACGACGAGCAAGAGTTCAGCTCAATGAGCATATTCAAAGTAAGATCTGAAGAATCGAATCTAATAGGTCTGAAAATGCCTACAGACTCAAAATTATACCTGCCAGCCAAGCGCTATTCCAAATTTAATATGATCAAATACGGCTTTTTCTTCAGAAAATTTCGGCGATCGATGTCTCTCCATCTTCATTAACCATCATCGTTCTATCGAAATCCATGTGACGATTTATCTGCGTGCGCACGTGCTCATGCTGGATTGTAAAAGCCGCCCGGTCCATTTAGGCCCGTTGTCTCAATATTTTCGAAATCCATCTGCGCGACTGGTGAATTTTAGTGGTCAGCGGTTTTCCAAACGAATTTTCACTTTACTCGCTTGTTTTAGATTATATGTGGGGGAAAGTGTGGCAGTGGTAAATTGTTACAACATGGGTAATAGAAAACATGGAATATGTTGTTACATCATGGGTAGTAGGAATCATGGAATATGTTATTGGATTATAACAATTAATCATAAGCTCTTTACACCAGCTATATAAGATATGAAACACAATTTCAAAAATTCAGCAACTTTTTCAAATGTATCGTCGATATTTGATCTTTATCAATGAACTGCTCTTACAATAATTTAGGGCCTACCTATGTACCTAGATTGCAATAGGGTAACACAACAACAGCAACCTAACATGGGGACCTGCTTAAGGTAACTCTGCTTTCCGCTCTGATGAGCATGGAAAGCCGGTTTTCTGAAATCCTCCCCTTCAGAAATTTATTAATTATTCTGGAACCAATCGGTCTATCGAAATTCTGTAAAAAGTATGGTATTACCCATAATCTTGGTAATCGAAAGATATATTAAACACAATCGTTTGCTTTCGCTGCTTTAGAGGCAGATAATTTTAAAATATTGTATAGGTTTTAGAAGAACTTCATTAATTCCACTCCGCTAACCTAAAGATTTTAATCAAACTTTTCTACCACTGACGCACTGACGCTATATGTTTACGGAAACACGTGGCAAATTTGAAGGCAAAAGCTTTGCTAGATTTTTCGCAATATGATTTTAAATTTTGGAAACCTACTCGACAACAAACACTAGAAAATCTGGTCAGTCTATTATCGATAGGCAAATATGAAAGAATTTGTGAAGCGCTTGCAAGCAGCATAGGGCTCAAATCTTTAAAAATATGAGTGTAAAATTTCAGTACATTTTTCTTTGAATTAAATTGCTTGAAAGGAATTTAGAGTACTTTGCAGTAAATCTGCTGCAGAGATTTTTGCTATCTTGATTATTTGGAAAAATTGTGGCATTTATTATATTTGTGGCTGTGACGTCATCAACTTTCTAAATCCTAAACTGAAAAAGCGACATATTTATGCTTGCCACCATATTGTAGACCATCATAAACTATGGTTTTCTTGAAGATTGAATCATTTTTCCTCTATTGATTTAGGATTTACGATTATTTAAATTTTTTTTTAATTTTCCGTGAATTCTTTCAACAAAAATAAAAACGCCGCCATTTTGAAAATAATCAAGATATCACAAAATTTACACGGCAAATTTTCAGAAAAGTACCCTAAGTTCCTTTCAAGCCATTCAATTCAAGGAAAAATGTAATAGAATTTTACATCCACCATTTTAAAGATTTGAAAGATTTGAGCCCTATGCTCTTGCAAGCATGTGTGAAACAAATCAGTATTCTTTCGAGATCGAGAAAGCAAGTCTATATTTTTTCTTGCAAATATTCCTCGCTTGCACGAGCTTGATGAACGGGGGATTGATTCTATTTGAAGTATGAATCGTAACTACTTGGACACAGGATAATCCCACGATTTCAAGACCTTTTTGTAAAGGTCCTGCATTGCCGCTTTGGAATCAAGTTTTGTTTTTGTTATTACATCATCTCGCATTTGATTACAATGTATGGACATTTTTTTATCATCTTCATTCATATGCGACAATATAATAAATAAATGATTAAAGTACCATAAAGTAGCGTAGATGTAAAAAACATATGCTGTTGCAAATCTCTTTCTTTTTTCTTCGCCTTGGGACTCAAGCATGATATTCTATAGCTCGTGCAAGCGAAACAGATTTGCAAGGAAAAAGATAGATTTGCTTTCTCAATCTCGAAAGAATGCTGATTTGTTTCACACATGCTTGCAAGTGCTTCACAACCTATTCTTTCGCATTTGCCTGTCAATAATCGACTGACCAGTTTTTCTAGTGTTAGTTGTCGAGTAGGCTACCAAACGTTTTAAAATTTTATTACGGAAAATCTAGCCAAGCTTTTGCCTTCAAATTTGGCATGTGTTTTCGTGAACATATTGTGTCAGTGGTAAAAAGTTTGCTTAAAATCTTTAGATTAGCGGAGTGGATAATGAAATTCTTCTGAAACCTATAAAACATTTCAAAATGACCTGTCTCTAAAGCTGCGAAAGCAAACGATTGCATTTAATATATCTTTCGATTACCAAGAATATGGGTAATACCATACTTTTTACAGAATTTCGATAGACTGATTGGTTCCAGAACAATTAATAAATTTCTGAAGGGGAGGATTTCAGATAACCGGCTTTCCGTGCTGATCAGAGCGGAAAGTAGAGTTACCTTAATACAGTCTTTGAAAAATAGAGCCAAAAGGACAAAGACAATAGCGGCAGAAAGGCGATGTACAGAAAAGCAAAGGAACTCATCTTCGATTCTCTTTACTCTCATCTTGTTTCACCTGAACTACTAAATCCCAATCAATCAGGTTTCCGTCCCGGTGACTCAACAATCAATCAGCTAATCTCGATAACACACACAATATTTACAGCGTTTGATTGCAATCCTCCTCTTGATGTCCGCTCTGTGTACCTAGATATTTCTAAAGCATTTGACAAGGTATGGCATGATAGGCTAATCTATAAATTAAAGAGAAACGGTGTCTCTGGACAACTTCTAACTCTTATCAAAGATTTTTTACAAAATCGAAAACAGAGAACTGTACTGAATGGACAGAGCTCCAGTTGGGGAAATGTTTCAGCAGGAGTGCCCCAGGGTTCTATTCTAGACCCTCTATTATTCCTGGTCTACATAAACGATCTAACTGCAGACTTAAAATGCAGTGTTAAGCTCTTTGCTGATGATACGTCACTTTTTACGATTGTGCAAGACTCAAACACAGCTGCCAGTGACATGAACCATGACTTGGAGTTGATCAGTAAATGGGCTCATGATTGGAGGATGTCCTTTAGTCCTGATACACAAAAGACAGCAATCGAATTACTATTTTTAAAAAGAAAGNTACTGAATGGACAGAGCTCCAGTTGGGGAAATGTTTCATCAGGAGTGCCCCAGGGTTCTATTCTAGGCCCTCTATTTTTCCTGGTCTACATAAACGATCTAACTGCAGACTTAAAATGCAATGTTAAGCTCTTTGCTGATGATACGTCACTTTTTACGATTGTGCAAGACTCAAACACAGCTGCCAGTGACATGAACCATGACTTGGAGTTGATCAGTAAATGGGCTCATGATTGGAGGATGTCCTTTAATCCTGATCCACAAAAGCAAGCAATCGAATTAATATTTTTAAAAAGAAAGTCTGAAAACAATCATCCCGATTCTTTTCAATAACACACCCGTGATGCAAGTAGTCGAACACAAGCATTTAGGAATCGTTCTAGACTCAAAGTTGTCCTTTTCTTCCTATATCAAAACAGCTATCTCCAAAACGAGAAAGTATATTGGCGTGTTGAGATTTCTCTCAAGATCTCTATATTCGACCCCATTTAGACTATGGAAATGTTATATACCATGATCCACCAAAACTATGCGAGTTCAGCGGAAATGTCACCTTGTCTAATCTAATGGCAAAACTAGAATCCGTGCAATATTCTGCAGCTTTGGCCGTGTCGGGTACATGGAGGGGAACATCTAGAGAGAAGTTTTACGCTGAGCTAGGATGGGAATCTCTAAGTCTTCGTAGATGGAGTAGACGCCTTATTTTGTTCTATAAGATTGTAAACAACCTAACTCCAAACTATACAAGGGATGCAATCCCACCACTTCAGCAGTTTCAATACTCTCTTCGCAAACATGACGTCATCGGGCAAATAAGGGCAAGAACTGAAAAGTTCAAATCCACCTTTTATCCACACTGTCTGTCCGAATGGAATGAACTTGAACCTGAGACTAGGCTTGTACCATCTGTTGCCGTCTTCAAGAAAAAAATCTATCAAAAATCCGCCCCCCACCCTGGAAAGCCCGTCTACGGGATTCATGACCCAAAAGGTCTGTCCTATCTAACTCAACTTAGAGTTGGTCTCAGCAAGTTAAATTATCACAAATTTAAACACAATTTTAAAGATACCACAAATCTTATGTGTCCCACGAATGATGGTATTGAAGATACAGAACACTTCTTGTTGCTCTGCCCTTGCTTTGATGTACATAGACGAGACCTTCTCGCTGGAATCTATGCATTAGTACGACCACTTGGATGTGTAAATCTTGCAAATGAAGCTTTATTACAACTTTTATTGTATGGCCATAAAGATTTTCCCAATTTTCTGAATAGAGATATTCTTGAGCTTACGCTACATTTCATCCATGAAACTGGTCGATTCGAGTGAAGTTTTGTAGTCATTCACCCCATCCCTTCATAAGCCACCCAGTTTTGTAACTTGTTTGTAGGAATTGTCGTGTAGTTAAAGTAGTTATTCTTTTATTATCTTAATTTAATGGCCTCGGGGTAGACACAGCCTTTTGCTCCCCGGGGTGATATCATCCTAGTAGTATTGTAGAGTAATCTTGTAAGTAGTGTAGCTCGTAATCTGTATTGTAAAATTTTCTTGGAATATCTATATATATATATATATATATATTCTCATAAGCTCCTTCTCAATATGTAATAAAAATAGATATAGATTCTCAAGAAAAACACATTCGGTTAAACGTTTCGGCGCAAGCCTTCATCAGTAATAACTTCTCAAAATTAAACGGAGCGTACATATAACCCAAAATACAATAACTTTTACAAAACAATAGCCTAAGGCGGGTCCTACCTAATACAATGTGTGAATAAAAAATAACGGTTGCGGCAGGGGAAAAGATAAAAGAAAGCGCAGAAGTAAGAACTGCTTAAGTCGGCGGCGGTGTCTGTCTCACGGGAGAGAAGGACATGTGTCATAATAAACAAACAATAGATAGAGCAAAAAAACATATGAGAGAAGAAAACTATAAGAATAACAGAGTGTGTCCCTAACGAAAAGCCAAGCGCAAAAATGAAAACTACGAAACAACCAAAATTTTTGAACAAAATGAAATCTATGTATCAACCTGCCTAGTGTTTAAACCCTTAGGGGCAAAGCAATCCAGCCGATATTGCCAGAAGCTTTCCCGCATCCTATCTCCCCCCGTTAGCCTATCAATAATCTTAACACTAATATCCTTCAGAAACCCGTGATGGCCTTCTTCAGTAAAATGCCTGAAGAATTCCACCTGGGGTACTGAGGCCCCCGAATTAAACTTACGACTGCACGCCTTGTAATTGTTAAACCTAAGCCTAAAAGGCGTGCAGGTGCTACCAACATATTGTACACCACAAACCATACATTCCAACAAGTACACAACATTTGACGAGTCACAGTTAAACGAATAGTTTATCCTATATTCCCGGCTATCTATGTTAGAATGAAAATGTTCACTATTACTCATCACATTACACACTTGACAACGAGATTTACCACAACGAGAACATCCCTTCTTAGCAGTCCCCCCATTTCCCTCACTACTCAGCCTAGCCCTAACAAGTATGTCCTTAAGGTTCTTACATCTCCTAAATGCTATTAAAGGTGGCTCAGGAAACACCCCCCTATGCTCCTCCGAGTTTGCGAGCATAGAATGGAGTCTCCTGGCAACCTTCCCCAAACTATTGAGTGCTGGATGGTATGTCGCAACTAGTGGGACCCTTCCCCCCCTCCCTTGGTTATTGGTTCTATTTTCCGCATTTGCTAGAAGAGTCGTCCTATCTAACCTACGTACCCTATTTATCTGTTCGTTAACTAAAGACTCTTCATAGCCCCTGTCCTTAAGCCATCCAGCTAACTCGCCCACCCTCTCCTGAAATTGGCGATCTTCTGAACATATCCTACGATACCTAAGTGCCTGACTATAGGGGATCGCCTTCTTTGTGTGCCAGGGGTGACAGGACTTCTTATGCAAGTACTGATGTGTATCAGTTGGCTTGCAAAACAAGTCTGTTGAAAGGTCTCCCCCCTCTCCTAATGTAACCTGAACGTCCAAAAAACTAATGCTATCCCGTGATTGTTCGCTGGTAAACTTAATTGTTTCGTGGCTACTGTTGAGATGATTGATGAAAGACTTCAGCTTTTCCTCCCCGTGCATCCAGATGAAGAAAACATCATCAATGAATCTCATCCAGATGAGGGGCTTGTCAGGAGAAGCATCCAACAACCTCTCTTCCAACCGGGTCATGAAGAGATTGGCAAAGGCCGGAGCGAACTTCGTGCCTATAGCTGTGCCCAATTTCTGCCTATAAATCCTATCGTTAAATTCAAAATAATTATTCTCCAAGACCAGGGATGCCAGCCCTAATAGGGTATCAGTAGCCACGCCCGGGTCTTCCCGTCCATCCAGCGCCTCCCTGATGGCCTCTAAACCCTCCCCGTGTGGAATGCTAGGATAGAGCCCCACAACATCTACAGTACATAACAAAGCCCCCTCTGGTATCTTACCTAACTTACTTAGCCTAGACAAAAAGTGGTTGGTGTCCTTAACATATGACCTACTTTGGCTAACCAACGGGTTAAGGTGGTGGTCTAAATATTCTGAAATATGTTCCGTTATAGTTCCACAATTGGAAATGACTGGTCGCCCCTTAACACTACTAAGACCCTTGTGGATCTTAGGCAACAAATAAAATCTACCTAGCTTAGAATCTTTTACTTCCAAATAATCAGTCACTTCCTCTAATCCCGGGTCCTCCTCCCTCAGCTCCTTCAACCTAGAATTAATGGTTTTACCCAATTCTACCGTGGGATCCACCTCTATTTCTTCATATACCTGCCTATCATCTAATTGTCGGTTAGCCTCACTTATGTAATCCCCCCGATCCCAAACTACAACCGCTGATCCCTTGTCCGCTTCCTTGATAACTATATTCCTATCAGATTTAAGTTGCTTTAAAGAAAGTTGTTCAGAAGAAGAAAGATTGCTAAAATTCTTACCCTCCGGCGAGACAGACAGTACCTCCTTCTCCAGCAGCGAAAGATAGTTCTCCAGAACAGGGTCGTCCTTAGGGGGCTGCCATGTAGATTTAGCCTTAAAATTACTTTCCTTGTCCGGTACATATTCGTCCTTATTATTTCTAAAATGCCATCTAAGCCTCATTCTTCTCTTGTACGCATCGATATCCGATTTGAGTTGTGCTTTATCGATGTCAGTAGGAGTGGGCGAAAACTTCAGGCCTTTTGAAAGAAGACTCACGTCTTCCTCCGAAAGTTCCCTCCGTGATAGATTCACCACACTCCCACTAACAAATCGTCCCTTCAATCTGCCATCTTCCGTTATTTGAACTTCTTCATCTCTCTCTTCCCTGGGCATGGTCTGTATCGTCGTCGAATGAACTTGTTGTTGCTCTGCTGGTCGTAGGTCACTGCTGTCAAATATTTTGTCATCGTGGTGGTCGGCTGTTTTGAGGTCTTGTAGCCTTTCGGTGGAAAGATTTATCCCCAAGTCTTTGCATAGTTTAATCGCTTTCTTCTCCCTCTTCCTTTGCAAGGTCTCCTTGGAGCTTTTCACCTGTTCTCTGATATGGTCTAACTCCTCCTTGGTGAAATCTTGTCGTGATCTCCGCAAGCTCTCGTAGGCTCTGTTAAGCGTCCCTTCTAACTGGTCCCGGTACTGAATGAGAAGAAGTGTCAGCAGCTGTTCTTGGGCAGTAGCAAGAATATTCTTCCATATTCCTCCAAAATCATCAGATGGCTTTCCAAGCAACGACGGTGTTTTCTTCAGACGAAGTCCGAGCGGTATAACATTGACAGTCTTGCAGAATTCCAAAAAGCATCGGTGGTGTTCCAGTTTTGTTAAATTGTTAAAATTATTCAAGATTAATAATGTCCGCTCCATCTAATTATCCTTCTCTCCTATTCTAAGCAATTAATAAATATATTCTCATAAGCTCCTTCTCAATATGTAATAAAAATAGATATAGATTCTCAAGAAAAACACATTCAGTTAAACGTTTCGGCGCAAGCCTTCATCAGTAATAACTTCTCAAAATTAAACGGAGCGTACATATAACCCAAAATACAATAACTTTTACAAAACAGTAGCCTAAGGCGGGTCCTACCTAATACAATGTGTGAATAAAAAATAACGGTTGCGGCAGGGGAAAAGATAAAAGAAAGCGCAGAAGTAAGAACTGCTTAAGTCGGCGGCGGTGTCTGTCTCACGGGAGAGAAGGACATGTGTCATAATAAACAAACAATAGATAGAGCAAAAAAACATATGAGAGAAGAAAACTATAAGAATAACAGAGTGTGTCCCTAACGAAAAGCCAAGCGCAAAAATGAAAACTACGAAACAACCAAAATTTTTGAACAAAATGAAATCTATGTATCAACCTGCCTAGTGTTTAAACCCTTAGGGGCAAAGCAATCCAGCCGATATTGCCAGAAGCTTTCCCGCATCCTATCTCCCCCCGTTAGCCTATCAATAATCTTAACACTAATATCCTTCAGAAACCCGTGATGGCCTTCTTCAGTAAAATGCCTGAAGAATTCCACCTGGGGTACTGAGGCCCCCGAATTAAACTTACGACTGCACGCCTTGTAATTGTTAAACCTAAGCCTAAAAGGCGTGCAGGTGCTACCAACATATTGTACACCACAAACCATACATTCCAACAAGTACACAACATTTGACGAGTCACAGTTAAACGAATAGTTTATCCTATATTCCCGGCTATCTATGTTAGAATGAAAATGTTCACTATTACTCATCACATTACACACTTGACAACGAGATTTACCACAACGAGAACATCCCTTCTTAGCAGTCCCCCCATTTCCCTCACTACTCAGCCTAGCCCTAACAAGTATGTCCTTAAGGTTCTTACATCTCCTAAATGCTATTAAAGGTGGCTCAGGAAACACCCCCCTATGCTCCTCCGAGTTTGCGAGCATAGAATGGAGTCTCCTGGCAACCTTCCCCAAACTATTGAGTGCTGGATGGTATGTCGCAACTAGTGGGACCCTTCCCCCCCTCCCTTGGTTATTGGTTCTATTTTCCGCATTTGCTAGAAGAGTCGTCCTATCTAACCTACGTACCCTATTTATCTGTTCGTTAACTAAAGACTCTTCATAGCCCCTGTCCTTAAGCCATCCAGCTAACTCGCCCACCCTCTCCTGAAATTGGCGATCTTCTGAACATATCCTACGATACCTAAGTGCCTGACTATAGGGGATCGCCTTCTTTGTGTGCCAGGGGTGACAGGACTTCTTATGCAAGTACTGATGTGTATCAGTTGGCTTGCAAAACAAGTCTGTTGAAAGGTCTCCCCCCTCTCCTAATGTAACCTGAACGTCCAAAAAACTAATGCTATCCCGTGATTGTTCGCTGGTAAACTTAATTGTTTCGTGGCTACTGTTGAGATGATTGATGAAAGACTTCAGCTTTTCCTCCCCGTGCATCCAGATGAAGAAAACATCATCAATGAATCTCATCCAGATGAGGGGCTTGTCAGGAGAAGCATCCAACAACCTCTCTTCCAACCGGGTCATGAAGAGATTGGCAAAGGCCGGAGCGAACTTCGTGCCTATAGCTGTGCCCAATTTCTGCCTATAAATCCTATCGTTAAATTCAAAATAATTATTCTCCAAGACCAGGGATGCCAGCCCTAATAGGGTATCAGTAGCCACGCCCGGGTCTTCCCGTCCATCCAGCGCCTCCCTGATGGCCTCTAAACCCTCCCCGTGTGGAATGCTAGGATAGAGCCCCACAACATCTACAGTACATAACAAAGCCCCCTCTGGTATCTTACCTAACTTACTTAGCCTAGACAAAAAGTGGTTGGTGTCCTTAACATATGACCTACTTTGGCTAACCAACGGGTTAAGGTGGTGGTCTAAATATTCTGAAATATGTTCCGTTATAGTTCCACAATTGGAAATGACTGGTCGCCCCTTAACACTACTAAGACCCTTGTGGATCTTAGGCAACAAATAAAATCTACCTAGCTTAGAATCTTTTACTTCCAAATAATCAGTCACTTCCTCTAATCCCGGGTCCTCCTCCCTCAGCTCCTTCAACCTAGAATTAATGGTTTTACCCAATTCTACCGTGGGATCCACCTCTATTTCTTCATATACCTGCCTATCATCTAATTGTCGGTTAGCCTCACTTATGTAATCCCCCCGATCCCAAACTACAACCGCTGATCCCTTGTCCGCTTCCTTGATAACTATATTCCTATCAGATTTAAGTTGCTTTAAAGAAAGTTGTTCAGAAGAAGAAAGATTGCTAAAATTCTTACCCTCCGGCGAGACAGACAGTACCTCCTTCTCCAGCAGCGAAAGATAGTTCTCCAGAACAGGGTCGTCCTTAGGGGGCTGCCATGTAGATTTAGCCTTAAAATTACTTTCCTTGTCCGGTACATATTCGTCCTTATTATTTCTAAAATGCCATCTAAGCCTCATTCTTCTCTTGTACGCATCGATATCCGATTTGAGTTGTGCTTTATCGATGTCAGTAGGAGTGGGCGAAAACTTCAGGCCTTTTGAAAGAAGACTCACGTCTTCCTCCGAAAGTTCCCTCCGTGATAGATTCACCACACTCCCACTAACAAATCGTCCCTTCAATCTGCCATCTTCCGTTATTTGAACTTCTTCATCTCTCTCTTCCCTGGGCATGGTCTGTATCGTCGTCGAATGAACTTGTTGTTGCTCTGCTGGTCGTAGGTCACTGCTGTCAAATATTTTGTCATCGTGGTGGTCGGCTGTTTTGAGGTCTTGTAGCCTTTCGGTGGAAAGATTTATCCCCAAGTCTTTGCATAGTTTAATCGCTTTCTTCTCCCTCTTCCTTTGCAAGGTCTCCTTGGAGCTTTTCACCTGTTCTCTGATATGGTCTAACTCCTCCTTGGTGAAATCTTGTCGTGATCTCCGCAAGCTCTCGTAGGCTCTGTTAAGCGTCCCTTCTAACTGGTCCCGGTACTGAATGAGAAGAAGTGTCAGCAGCTGTTCTTGGGCAGTAGCAAGAATATTCTTCCATATTCCTCCAAAATCATCAGATGGCTTTCCAAGCAACGACGGTGTTTTCTTCAGACGAAGTCCGAGCGGTATAACATTGACAGTCTTGCAGAATTCCAAAAAGCATCGGTGGTGTTCCAGTTTTGTTAAATTGTTAAAATTATTCAAGATTAATAATGTCCGCTCCATCTAATTATCCTTCTCTCCTATTCTAAGCAATTAATAAATATATTCTCATAAGCTCCTTCTCAATATGTAATAAAAATAGATATAGATTCTCAAGAAAAACACATTCAGTTAAACGTTTCGGCGCAAGCCTTCATCAGTAATAACTTCTCAAAATTAAACGGAGCGTACATATAACCCAAAATACAATAACTTTTACAAAACAGTAGCCTAAGGCGGGTCCTACCTAATACAATGTGTGAATAAAAAATAACGGTTGCGGCAGGGGAAAAGATAAAAGAAAGCGCAGAAGTAAGAACTGCTTAAGTCGGCGGCGGTGTCTGTCTCACGGGAGAGAAGGACATGTGTCATAATAAACAAACAATAGATAGAGCAAAAAAACATATGAGAGAAGAAAACTATAAGAATAACAGAGTGTGTCCCTAACGAAAAGCCAAGCGCAAAAATGAAAACTACGAAACAACCAAAATTTTTGAACAAAATGAAATCTATGTATCAACCTGCCTAGTGTTTAAACCCTTAGGGGCAAAGCAATCCAGCCGATATTGCCAGAAGCTTTCCCGCATCCTATCTCCCCCCGTTAGCCTATCAATAATCTTAACACTAATATCCTTCAGAAACCCGTGATGGCCTTCTTCAGTAAAATGCCTGAAGAATTCCACCTGGGGTACTGAGGCCCCCGAATTAAACTTACGACTGCACGCCTTGTAATTGTTAAACCTAAGCCTAAAAGGCGTGCAGGTGCTACCAACATATTGTACACCACAAACCATACATTCCAACAAGTACACAACATTTGACGAGTCACAGTTAAACGAATAGTTTATCCTATATTCCCGGCTATCTATGTTAGAATGAAAATGTTCACTATTACTCATCACATTACACACTTGACAACGAGATTTACCACAACGAGAACATCCCTTCTTAGCAGTCCCCCCATTTCCCTCACTACTCAGCCTAGCCCTAACAAGTATGTCCTTAAGGTTCTTACATCTCCTAAATGCTATTAAAGGTGGCTCAGGAAACACCCCCCTATGCTCCTCCGAGTTTGCGAGCATAGAATGGAGTCTCCTGGCAACCTTCCCCAAACTATTGAGTGCTGGATGGTATGTCGCAACTAGTGGGACCCTTCCCCCCCTCCCTTGGTTATTGGTTCTATTTTCCGCATTTGCTAGAAGAGTCGTCCTATCTAACCTACGTACCCTATTTATCTGTTCGTTAACTAAAGACTCTTCATAGCCCCTGTCCTTAAGCCATCCAGCTAACTCGCCCACCCTCTCCTGAAATTGGCGATCTTCTGAACATATCCTACGATACCTAAGTGCCTGACTATAGGGGATCGCCTTCTTTGTGTGCCAGGGGTGACAGGACTTCTTATGCAAGTACTGATGTGTATCAGTTGGCTTGCAAAACAAGTCTGTTGAAAGGTCTCCCCCCTCTCCTAATGTAACCTGAACGTCCAAAAAACTAATGCTATCCCGTGATTGTTCGCTGGTAAACTTAATTGTTTCGTGGCTACTGTTGAGATGATTGATGAAAGACTTCAGCTTTTCCTCCCCGTGCATCCAGATGAAGAAAACATCATCAATGAATCTCATCCAGATGAGGGGCTTGTCAGGAGAAGCATCCAACAACCTCTCTTCCAACCGGGTCATGAAGAGATTGGCAAAGGCCGGAGCGAACTTCGTGCCTATAGCTGTGCCCAATTTCTGCCTATAAATCCTATCGTTAAATTCAAAATAATTATTCTCCAAGACCAGGGATGCCAGCCCTAATAGGGTATCAGTAGCCACGCCCGGGTCTTCCCGTCCATCCAGCGCCTCCCTGATGGCCTCTAAACCCTCCCCGTGTGGAATGCTAGGATAGAGCCCCACAACATCTACAGTACATAACAAAGCCCCCTCTGGTATCTTACCTAACTTACTTAGCCTAGACAAAAAGTGGTTGGTGTCCTTAACATATGACCTACTTTGGCTAACCAACGGGTTAAGGTGGTGGTCTAAATATTCTGAAATATGTTCCGTTATAGTTCCACAATTGGAAATGACTGGTCGCCCCTTAACACTACTAAGACCCTTGTGGATCTTAGGCAACAAATAAAATCTACCTAGCTTAGAATCTTTTACTTCCAAATAATCAGTCACTTCCTCTAATCCCGGGTCCTCCTCCCTCAGCTCCTTCAACCTAGAATTAATGGTTTTACCCAATTCTACCGTGGGATCCACCTCTATTTCTTCATATACCTGCCTATCATCTAATTGTCGGTTAGCCTCACTTATGTAATCCCCCCGATCCCAAACTACAACCGCTGATCCCTTGTCCGCTTCCTTGATAACTATATTCCTATCAGATTTAAGTTGCTTTAAAGAAAGTTGTTCAGAAGAAGAAAGATTGCTAAAATTCTTACCCTNAACAACAACATCAATCAGAATCAAAGACAAAAAGAACAATAGCAACAACAAAAGCAGGAAAGAACACAAAAACATCGAAGAAACAATCTGACGTGAAACAACAAGAACAAGAACAGCAACAACAACATCAATCGAAGAAACAATCTGACGTGAAACAACAAGAACAAGAACAGCAACAAGAACATCAATCGAAGAAACAATCGGACGTGTAATAACAAGAACAACAAGAACAGCAACAACAACATCAATCGGAACGAAAGACAACAAGAACAATTGCAACAACAAAAGCAGGAAAGAACACAAAACACCGAAGAAACAATCTGACGTGAAATGGCAAAAGACAACACAACAACAACACCAGCAAGAGGCTCAACCTCGGAAGGATGAAACTTAAACGTTTTACGAAGAACCGGAAGGACCTTATATGGATATTAATATTTTTTAATTAAATTCTTTCGCTATAAATATAGGTTGACTTGTTAAATTTATTCAGTTGCTCTGAAGATGCCCTAGTGGGCGAAACATGTCAGCACTGAAAAGAAAAAGCGCAAAAGACCAAACAGATGCCTGTTTCTTTGAGTAGTTAGGCCCTCTTCTAACCGTACACTATATATAATATTGAGTCTGGACGCAGACGCCGAATGGCCCGCTATAAAGAACAGGAAGCGCTTCAAAGTCAACAACAAACCAACTGTGACAAGAAACACCTACAGCAAAGACTGCAACTCAGAACAGATGCCAGAAAGACACTCACACTGTGAAAGACGCCAAAAAGAAACGAACCGAGAAGAAACGAAAGAACAGGGTAAAGTACACCCGAGGTGGCTTTAGATTCACGGAATCGGCCACTGGCTACGAAGGACCGAAACCAGTTGGGACGGCGAATCTCGCTCGACGAAACATCAATCTGACATCAGACGATACAACAACAACAACAACAAAGAACAATCTGACGTGAAATAACAAAGAACAACAACAACAACATCAATCAGAATCAAAGACAACAAGAACAATAGCAACACCAAAAGCAGGAAAGAACACAAAAACATCGAAGAAACAATCTGACGTGAAACAACAAGAACAAGAACAGCAACAACAACATCAATCGAAGAAACAATCTGACGTGAAACAACAAGAACAAGAACAGCAACAACAACATCAATCAGAACGAAAGACAACAAGAACAATTGCAACAACAAAAGCAGGAAAGAACACGAAACACCGAAGAAACCTTGCAACCTAACAAGCAGGATCGGATCCAGCCGAAAATCTGACTCATGCTGATGGCAGCGCCGAAGGCGCTGAATGGGTGGGCGGTGACATCAGCGCCAAAGGCGGCCGAATGTACGGGGGTCTGCGGGCGAAGCCCCCATAAGTTTTGTTGGGGACCACGCCCATTTAATCATGGGAAACACCTTAAATTTTTTTAGCAGTAAGTTAATTTGTATCATTTATAGACCAAATTAGGGCTTCCCGACACTTATAACATGAACGTCACACCAAAAGGTCTTAAAAACAAATTCCCTTGGAAAAACAAAATCCCTCGGAAAGGACGTTCAATAATGGATATTTTTATATTTAAAATTAATATCATTTCATATTTCAAATCTAAAAAATATGCAATATAATATATATTTTTTCTCTCAAATCTAAAATACCCCTTCCCCCACCTCAGTTCTTGAGGTTTCACAATAATGAACCTTTCTGAGCTCGCATGACTTTATAGAACTTGGGCACTTCCCCTAAAAATAAATTGAAATTAAATGTAAAATAAAGTAATGCTTACTTCACTGGTCGTAACTCATTAGCTCCGGACCTTTGGCTTGCTGGAAATTGTATTACAGCAGCAGAGTCTAAATTGATGGCCTATGCCTATCATTAGCAGTGGTGGTGTGATGGGTCTCCACTCTTCTTGACTCTAGCAGCTGTAGCAAGCTGTCTCGAAAGAATTTCGATTCTTCCTCCTCTCCTTATCTTCTAATTTTGTAACAAATAGACAACACCCGACGAATCACAATCAAACCTCGATTTACTCCTAAATTCCGTACTCGAAACCAGACAAACAAACTTATCCCTCCGACATAAACTGACAAACTTGACAACGAGCTTTGCGGCATCTATAGCAGCTTAGCGTGGGAGCAAGCTTAGCTCTGGCCAGATTTTCCTTAAGATTTTTGGCGCGTCTGAAGGCAGCAAATGGTTTGCTGGGAAACAACTTCTTGTGCTCTTCAGACGCATCCAGCATTGGCTGAAGCCTGCTCACACCATTTTAGATCCCATTAAGGGCTGGATCAATTACATATTTGGATCGTTATGAGATATTTTCATATCATGATTAGTGTTTCTAATGAAAAAAGTACGTTTTAGTATTTTCATTCATTTCATTTTTTCATTTTCAATTTTTTAGGCATGGTAGCCCCTCAGTTAGAGAAAAACTGATTTACAGGGGGCCATGCAATAAAAATACTAAAACTAAACTAAGGTATTACAATCTAATTAAAATAATATCAATAAAAGTAAAATTAAAAGAGTTCATTGCATAAAGCATCTTTACTTATGCTTTGTGGGATTTCATCAACCCTTCCCGGAATTTCTTTAGAGTAGGTGCTCCTTTTAATTCATCATTTAACCCATTCCAGAGACTGGCCCCTCTGAATGAAAAACATCTCTGACCAGCTGATGTCCTTAACATTGGAGTCCTAAGGTTTATATTAGAATTCCTCAGTACGCGAGAGGTTGTTTCGTTCACTCTATTGAACATGTCGCTCATATAGGACGGCGCATCACCGTTTAGGGATTTGAAAACCATTTTTAGTGTCTCAAAATCAATCAATTCCCTAACCGTGGGCCATCCTAGGGCACGAAAGAGTGGCAAGGCTGACTGGTCATATCGACTGCCGGTAACTATTCTGGCAGCACGATTTTGTAGCTTTTGGAGTTTATTAAGAGAGGTCTCACCAACATTCCCCCAAACAGGGCAGCAATATCTAAAGTAAGGTTCCACGAGGCTTTTGTACATCTGTTTAACAGTGGATGCAGGCACGTACCTTTTAGCGTATCTTAATATGCCAATACCTCTGGAAATCTTACTTGTTAATGAGGCCAATTGCGAAGACCATTTTAATTGCTGATCTACTTGAACTCCTAGGTACTTAGTATCCTCAGCCATTTTAATATCGTCCTCCCCGATTTTAAATTGAGGTTTAAGTGAGCCAGGTGAAGTAAGTTTTTTCAGTTTACCTGGGCGTCCTATAATCATGCCTACAGTTTTTGCAACATTTAATGATAGCTTGTTTCCTTGTAGCCACAATTTCAAAGCAGCTAAATCAGCGTTAATAGCGTAATTGATCTCAGAAACAGAATTAGATGCAAAATAGATACTAGTATCATCGGCATACATAGATACATGGGAATGCTTCAAGCATTTTGGTAAATCATTTGGTTAGACTTTGATGCTACTGATGAGAATATGTACGATGAAAAATTTTTCTTTTTATAGGTGCATGGATGTCAGATTCTT
This sequence comes from Aurelia aurita, assembly GCA_004194415.1. Taxonomy (NCBI): domain Eukaryota; kingdom Metazoa; phylum Cnidaria; class Scyphozoa; order Semaeostomeae; family Ulmaridae; genus Aurelia; species Aurelia aurita. The sequence goes on from REGM01000462.1 coordinate 72,227, forward strand.
GATTTACTGCACGAGAATTGCATTTGTGGGATTCCTGGTGTCAAAGTTGCTTTGGAAAAGTAGGTGCTCTGTATTTGATTCTTTATGCCTACTCTTGAGTGATTATAAGATCCCCTGTCCCACTCCGTGAGCTTATTCCAACCCCTTTATCAAATTTCATCCTTTTGAAATTAAATGAAATACCTTTTCACAATCGAAATCCTTCTGAAGTGTAATTTAAGGATCCTCTGAAATCGAGATTTTGTCTGTTTTATCGATCTAATAGTTTCATTTTGATTTATTTTAACAGGGTTAAATACATTCAGTAAAATTTAAATAACTGATTTTCAATGTGCCCTGCTTAAAAACAAACTAACCTAATACATGAATTGCTATTACAAATCAACTTTATGATCCTATATAAAAAAAACAAAATTTATAAAAAGAAAGGGACTCAGAAGTTGGTTTAGAAGATCAACCTCTTTGAACTTTCAAGAACGATTTTAGTCTCATTTTGAAAGCAGCTAGCGAAGGAGCAGTTTTGATTTCATAGCTCAATTGGTTCCAAACAGTAACTCCTCGATAGGAAAAGCTCCGTTGGCCATTTGAGGTCTTACACAGTGGAATCCTGAGATCAGTACTGGTATTACGTAGGGTCCGATTGCAAGAATCTGACAATTTGTGAAACAAAGTCAATCAATTCTTTGATTGTTAACCATCCTAGTTGTGATATTAATGGCAGCGATGATTTATCGAAGGGACTGTTTGTAACAACACCAGCTGCCCGATTTCGTAGCTTTTGCAATTTTTTTAGAGTAGTATCACCAGCACATCCCCAAACAGAGCAACAATATCTAAAATGCGGTTCTACGATACTGAAATATATCCTTTGTATGGTTTCTAACGAAAGATATTTCTTAGAATACCTGAGCATTCCTATTCCTCGAGAAATCTTACCGATTGCAATGTTGATTTGTTCCTTCCAATTTAGAATTGGATCAATTTGTACCCCAAGATATTTGACCTTACACGTAGACTCAATCTTTTCTTCATTTATTTCAAAGAGGGGAAAATTGGTTAAATCACTGTAATCTAGTTTTCTGAGGTTAGGTGCAGTACCAAGGATCATGCTCTGTGTCTTTGCGACATTGAGAGACAGTTTATTTCCCTGTAGCCATGCACTAAGCTCCTGAAGATCTATGTTGATAGCATTGCTCAAGTCGGAGATAGATTTCGAGGAATAGGAGATGCTGGTGTCATCTGCATACATTAGATGATACCAGCATATCCTTACTCGTTACTCGTTACTCGTTACTCCTTACGTACTCCTTATCTCCTTACTCGTTCCAGTTACTCGCGAAACAACAAGTAAACCCTTCAGCAGCCCTATCATATATCTGTACATTATCTGCTATTATCATTTGGCACTTATGATTTACTCTGTTCCATCAATTGATTTCTATATAATGTGTGTTCAGTAGCATCGAAAGTTTTCAGTAAACTTTAGTGCCACCAAATTAATGCACGAAACATCATGCACTAAAACGACTGTAGCTTCCATAAACACAGTTTCGAAAGACATGATCTGCTTGTGACTGATGCTAAGTCAAATTATTGTAAGCCTTAAATTCTACGACGTTCTTGTTACCAAATGTTTCTTATGAGCTTCCATTGTTAAGTGTTAACTCTTTGATTGTAGAACTACTTCATTTTTGTTAAAGGTTCCAAAATGGCTAGTAATTACAAAAGAAAGTTTCTTAGCTTGTTTTTTGAAAAATTGAGTATACATTTTCTTAAGAGGGGTTTCTTATAACTAATTCGTGTATGAAAATTAGGTGCTCTCAACATTGGAAAATTGATATGCCCATTTGTACCCCTGGTTCCAGAGCCTAAAGGAAATAAAAAGGTAAAGCCCTAAAATACAGGGTATTGCCTGTATAATTTCTTTCTTTCAACCTTAACATCTATAAGTCTCCCCTAGCTATTACGCACGCAACTGCTGTTATCAAATGCGGAGGTTTTNATTCGTGAGTCCAGGTATCCATTATTGGGTAGGGCACGACGCTTTGGAGCATTCTCCTATGCTCCTTGTGCACCTGTCTCCTTGATGACAGTGCCGGAAACGACGTTCTAAAGACAACAGAAAATCGACTCTCAGTCATTGTTGTACAGCTGGATCGGAGGCTGAATAAGGAAATTACAGTTATGCCCCTTTCAGCACTCCTGCAAAACGATAACAAAATATCGACAAAAAAATTTGACAGAGTAAGAACAAAGAGAAAGCAAGTAAAGTATACCTCAGTATCAATTCCAGAAAACGGAGCTTCGAGAGGCAACATTAGAGAGGCAAAATGTATGAGGTTGGGGTGCATATGGTCAATCTTGGGGTGCTGATTCATACATCGACCTCATAATGTGAAATTCATGGGAAATATGGGCGTGTACGAGCTTTTGACAGAGTCACACGCCCCTCGTCTCAGGCCACAGGTGGCATCAAATATTAAAGAAATTGTAAAAAAAATGCTTACTCATGTTGTATTTTTCGTTGTTTTTCTGTTTTATTCTTTCCCTGACCATGCTCGAAAGTTGTTTTGAAAAAATAGGCCCATTGGTCGTTCGATCAGGGTGAGGGAAAGAATACAACAGAAAAATAAAGGTGTGCAAAGTTCTACAGAAAGGGATGTGATTTGCCAGTTGTGATGATGAAATCGTTAACAAAGGGTCTGACCTTCAAATAATTACCAAGCCTTTCTACTCCTGGATCATGCGTACTCTCACAAATAAAGGGAGAAAGATCTTTATCATGATTTTTAGGAATGGAGAGCCCAGTGAAATAGCATACAGTAAAAACCAGACTTGGGATTCCAAGACCCTAGAACCTAGGAATGTTGACATATCACCTGTATTATCACCAGTGCTGGGACCACTAGCACAGGACGTTCTGATATCATGAACGGATGACTGTTGTGTCCTTATTTCAATTGTTTAGACCACATGTAATGCTTAATATATCCTTTAAAACAACATTATTTGGAAGTTTGGATACCACGAGCTCTACTGAAATCCAATGAAGGACTTCTCAGATAGATTGGTGCATTTTCCCAAATTTATACAACATTTCGAACAGCAGCTCTAAATGTACAGCCTAAGTTTTCTAGTCACCATTGTTAGTTACTGCGTCCCATTTTTTGCTACTTCTCATATACCATTACTTGCTCATCGGACCGCTGGACCTGGTGTTGAAAGTTCCTATCTCACAGAGTCTGGGTTTTACTATATGCCCAGTGGAAGCAGTTGACTTCATTTTGCCAGAAGTCGTTTCCTTTTCAAATGCTCCAGTTTCGCAATCACTGCCATCTTTTTAATGAAGTTAACTTGTCCAATGATTACACCGGGGTTCCGGGGTTCAAAGTTACCAATATGGGATACCAGATCTCTCTTTAAAACGAAGGTAATCTTGTAAAGAGACTTTCAAGGATGTGCAAAAACAAATGATTTCAAAACTCGCTCTATTGACGAAACAGAAACTGCGAGATTTTTACTTTTGCAACTGAAAGGTTTCATTTCACAGTGATGGTTATATGGTGGTTTTTGTTGTACTGAACTCTTGTTCTTTTTACACCTTTAAACAAACAAATTAATTGCTCACAATCTGTGTCATGAATGTTCATATTTTCCTTGGCAATTTTCAAGAAGGAAGATCGGAAGAAAATCTTTATTTTTGCGCCCTAAAACTCCACCAACGAATAAACTTAAAAGCAGTTACCTGAAATTTGCTAGCTCTCTATCTGCGTGTTCTTCAACCTCATCGGGATTTTCTTGAGCGATTTGTGCTGCAGCTGCTTTCAGCAATCTTTCGGCTTCTTCGATCGACCTTTTTATCGACGACATTCTTCGAAACGTGGAAATTTTGTCCACGTTCACTGATCAGAGGGGCGATCCCATCCGTTTTGAGATTCAAATCGAGGTTCAAGTGCCACCACCTAGGTTTCGGCACTTGAGATTCAAATCGAGGTTCACGTGCCGCCACTTAGGTTTCAGCACTTGAGATTCAAATCGAGGTTCAAGTGCCGCCACCTAGGTTTCGGCACTTGAGATTCAAATCGAGGTTCAAGTGCCGCCACCTAGGTTTCGGCACTTGAGATTCCAATCGAGGTTCAAGTGCTGCCACCTAGGTTTCGGCACTTGAGATTCAAAATCGAGGTTCACGTGCCGCCACTTAGGTTTCGGCACTTGAGATTCAAATCGAGGTTCAAGTGCCGCCACCTAGGTTTCGGCACTTGGACTTCAAATTGATTTTGAGTGCCCCCATTTAGAAATATCAATAGAAATGAAATTTTGGATGAATTAACATAATTTATCATGCTTAAAAATTCAATTTCGTACGATTGAGGCAGAAGTGCCCACACTTAGGTACCGGCATTGGAAAACCAAAATGAGGTTGAAGTACCGCATTCAAGGATGCGGCACTTGAAAAGTTTGAGACGATGCTCTCTACATGGCGGCACTTGAAATATTTTGCAGTGCCGGTACCTAGGATTCGGCACTTCAAGTTCAAGTGCCGAATCTTATGTTTCGGCACTGTAAAATTCGTCAAGTGCCGCCATGTAGAGGGCATGGCTTGAGAAATTAAAATAATTAATCGCGCCGCATTATTTTTGACCCCGACGCCGCTCCATA
>REGM01000462.1:99188-123982 GCA_004194415.1 Aurelia aurita
TTCCCCCCAGTAAATTTTTCATCATCACTAATTTGACCTGACATCTAATGTGAAACAGACCGAGGTATTACATCATTTGTAGTAATTACGCGTATTTCGTATGTAGTTTATCTATTTTTTCTATGTCTTTCATGTAATGGCCATGGGGTAGGCATAGTCTCCTGCTCCCTGTGGTATCGTCCTCGTAGTATTGTAATGTAGATTGTAAGTAGTGGAAATCCGTAATATTTATTGTAAAATTTTTAATGAAATAAAAAAAAAAAAAAAAAAAAAAAAAGAAGCACATCCCTTAAAGGTGGGTGTCTGCAAACCACAAAACCACACAACGAAACAGCGAAACCACAAAACAACAAAACGAAACAGCGAAATGAATTTATTTTGGAGTTTGCATTTCATCATCCACACTAAATTTTTACAGTGAAATGTTTGTGGCTGTTTTCTATCATCCTGTAAAAAAGAAAACTTTACCCTAAGCCATACCCTGGGTACCAGAGCCTTAAAGTAAAATGAAATAAAATCAAATTTATTTCATTTTATTTTAAGGCTCTGGTACCCAGGGTTCAGGTTAGGGCTCTGGTACCTAAACCACTACTAAACTATACTAAACTAGTTAAGTTGGCCCACCTTACCCTAGCAATTATATTAAGAAATTTTCTCACGCAATATGAGTAAGCAGCATTGTGAAATTGTTTATTATTTGACACAATATATTCATTGCACTAAATTTCCCCCGGGGTGGCCACTTGGTAAGTGATGTGTTATTATGCTCGTACAAAAACACGCGGGAACAGGTGCCTTTCTGCAAGGTAGGCAAGGGCCCGCGCGTGCCCATTTTTAGGGGTGCCAATTCAACTATAATTTCAAAAAAGGGTTCCCCATTCTTGCATTTGATAAGGTAAAAAATTCTTCTGTAGCGATATTTTAAATCAAGCATTAAAAACTATAATTATGACGACTCAACAAACTTAGCAGACTAGCAAAAGATTGATTACAAGAGGGGTTGGAGTTTGGGAGTAGATCCCTCCATTCCAACAAATGAAGTTGCTCTCCTCCGCAGAAACGAAAACTCTCGATTAGTTGTCAGCGATTGGGGCAAGGGTATGTCCTTAAGAAATTCAATGTGACACGGGAAAGGGTATGTTCTGAAGAAAAACTTCCGCGATTAGGGTATGAATTTTGTTGGAACAAGTCAGCCTTTGGGGTGCATATGTTGCACCTTTGTACGAGCATGATACTATAAGAACGTATAGGAGTGCCCCCTCCCCACCGGGAATTTCCATTTATCTATACACTGCACAGCAAAAGTTTCAGTGTCTATAATATTCACATGACTCTTTCAAAATTATTTGAGAAATAGAATTGTTCTCTATTTCTATTTCTGGTATAAAATCTATATAGTTCATTTCGCTGTTTCTCTATTTCCCTGTTTCGTTTTGTTGTTTTGTGGTTTCGCTGTTTCGTTTCGTTGTTTCGTGGTTTGCAGACACCCCTTAAAGGTGCAACAAAACAAGATATTAAAAGAGCCAACAAGTATTTGAAACAAAGTAAAAGCATTCAAGTTCATCTGCAGTTTCCAAGTCTTGAAAATATATGTGATGCAAGATTAATTGCCTTCAGTGATGCATCATTTGCTAATCTAAAGGATGGAGGATCTCAAGGAGCATTTCGAATTTTCTTGTGTGAAGAGAATAAAAAGTATGCTTTAATCTCATGGCAGTCAAAGCAAGTAAAAAGATTTGTTGAAAGTACTATTGCTGCTGAAACTGTAGCTCTCCAAGAAGCTGCAGAAGCCAGTATTTTGATTCGTCATGTGATTTGTGATTTGTTTGGATATAAAGTTTAGAGTACAGTTTTGCGGATAGAGTGTGTCATTGACAATAAATCACTTTATGACAGTCTTCACTCAACAAAGACGGTTCGCGATAAAAGACTGAACGTTTATATTTGCCATTTGCGAGATATGATGGAAAACAAAGAAGTACATTTTATCAGATGGGCAGAAAATGAAAAACAACTTGCAAATGTTTTGACCAAGTTTGGTGCATAAAGTGAGAAGTTGTTGAAAGTGTTTCATTGTGAAGACACTTTCTTTTGAGTTCAGATTGAACAAGAACAGTTGTTGTTATTATTGAGATTTGTTTATTTTTGATTGTAAGAAATTTATTTATTTTGTATTAAAATTGTAATGTAGCTATTTTTAGCTTGTAAAACATTGTAAATTTTATATTATTTAGTGGCAAATTGATACATACATACATAGATAGGGTTATACTTATTAAACTTTTAGAGCTCTAAAATATGCTGTTCGTTGAATGTGTCCAAATAGAACAAAGGCTTTCGAAAACTTTCTAATCCACTGAGCTATTTGGACTGCATTAACGAGGGCAGTTACCACGGATATACTGACTTTAGTAAACTAGGTGGAGCAGTCAAAAACGTGACCGCTCACCATGAAAACTATGCCATACATACATATGATTCAATACATTGTAATAGGAAAGAGATTGAGGACAAAGGAGAGTAAACAGAGATGTTAAAAGTTGATAAACCATTTTGATTTTATATTTTGTTTCCGAGTTTCTGAGCATCTATCAAAACTGTACCTAACTACAGAGGAGCAAACCAACTTTCTCTGAATAAAGCAACAAAATTGTGAATGTTAACCAACACCAAGAATTATTTATAGCAACGATGTAATATCCAAAATATATCCAAAATCTCTTTTTCGTCTAATAATCAATGATTTCACAATCATTCCTTTATTCCCGTAGAGCAGCCATCGGCTAAACAAAGGTGATGTCAGTCCTCTTCAAAATTTGTTGCGTTTCGACACGGTAATTTTAAATTAATTTGGTGTGCATCGGCACTAAACTCCTCTGTATTTGTTGTACATTGGCATGATAATCCTCGCTCATGGGCTTTACATGTTATGTCTTTTCTTGGGCTTCGGCTTGATGAATACAATCTTTTTGACTGTTTTCTACAAGAAATATTGTCTTCCGAATGAGAATCAGCCATTGTTCATCTATGCATCAATGAACTCAAATTAGCAGTTTGCATAAGCAATTACGCTATGACTTTATGGCTCTAATGATGTCAATGTCAAACAAAAGACTCTTTGAATGTTGTCATGTCACCTCTTTGTATGTGTAAATTTATTGAGTGGCTTGCACACTCGTCCTGAACAATTTCGAAACGGAACAAAAGAAGAGGTTAGGGGAGTTTAATTGAATAAATTTGCTGCAGTACTGCCTAGTTATGCTGACAAATTAAATGAGGCAGTTTATTATTTGGTGCACCCAGTTTTTGGCTTATGCCACCTACATTACTCGTCTACACCTCCAAGGGGGCAGTTTTGGATATAATGCCAATTTGACCTTTTTAAGGCTATCCATGCTACGATAATTAGGCAATAGAAAAACAATGTTGTTGTGCGTGCTGTGCGTCGTTTGTATAAGTATGACAGTAATTCCAATATATTCATATTTCATATTTGATTCATTTAGGGAGGGTTGCCCTTCAGCAAAGGCTGATTTTCAAGGGGCCCTCCATTAAAAACAGTTACAATATAATCTAAACTAAAATAGTCCAAACCTAATTACAGGAAAAACCATAATTTTAAAACCTAATTACAATAATTGATAATTTATTTAAAAGAAAATATTTACAAAGAGAAAACAAATTAAAAATTTTGGGCAAGGGCTGACTCTGTAACACCAGCGCCAGCCATCCCCGATCGACGCGCCAAGCAAAAGCAACCGGTGACCGTAGACCCGGACCACCAATCGCCCCAGCCCAGCCCGCCAACCAAGAGCAGCCAGCGCCTCCGCCACAAAATCCGGCCTCGCCCTCATGTCTGTATAGAATTTTTGAAGCTATTCAGAGAGGATGCCTGTTTGGACTCAGCTGAGAGGCTATTCCATAATTTTGCTCCCCGAAAAGAAAAACATTTTTGCCCATTCGCAGATTTTTTCTTTGGTAACCTTACGTCAGTGTCAGTATTACGGAGGGTACGGGCGGAGCATTGCGAGTTTCTTGTGAAAAGTCCACACAAGTATTGTGGAGCCAGCTCATTGAGTGATTTGAAGACCATTGTTTCAGACTCATTACTAATAAGTTGTTGAATGGTCTTCCAACCTAGCCCTTCGATAAGTGGTCTGCTTGGGGTCTCAAAGCTGCTATTCGTTACGATCCTGGCAGCCCGGTTCTGAAGCTTTTGCAACTGGTTGACTTCAGTAAGACCACAACAACCCCAGACAGAGCAACAGTATCGAAAGTGAGGCTCAACAATACCCGTGTAGAGAGTTTTCAGGGTCTCCCTTGGTAGAAAATTCTTGGCATGTTTTAAAAAGCCAACAGCCCTTGAGACCTTGGCAGAAACAGCCTTAATTTGTTCTTTCCAATCCAAGGAACAGTCGATTTGTACACCAAGGTATTTCGTTTTTTGGACTATTTCAAGCTCGTTTTCGCGAATATTCAGTTCTAAATAATGATTTGAACTTTTGAGAATGTTACGTTTCTGCTTGGTGGTAATAAGCATAGAGTGTGTTTTTGCAACATTCAAGGAAAGCTTATTGCCTTGTAGCCAGGTGTCCAAATGCCTAAGATCGTTGTTAATAGCCTCATTCAGCTGAGTCATATCATAGGACTGATGGCATAGACTGGTATCGTCAGCATACATGGACACAGTAGAGCCTTGGACAGCCTGTGGGAGATCATTGATGTAGATGAGGAATAGAAGAGGGCCAAGACAGGAGCCTTGTGGCACACCGACTTCTATGTCCATTATATCTGAAGCAACACCATTAACCCTGCAAAATTGTTTCCGGTTGGATAGGTAAGACCTAAACCACGATAGCTCCCGATGCTGAACACCATAAACTCGGAGCTTTTTGCAGAGAATTTCATGGTCAACAGTATCAAAAGCCTTTTTTAAATCAATGAATACCAGTCCCACAAGCTGACCAAGGTCCAGCCCGTTGTACCAGTCATCAGTATTTTTAAGTAAACAAGTAAGTGTGGAATGCAGGCGCAGGAAGCCAGATTGGTCAGGAGAGAAGAGACCGTTATCTTTCATATACTGATACAACTGGTCAAAAACAAGTTTTTCAAAGAGCCTTGAGATGACAGGTAAGACTGAAATTGGGCGATAGTTGGACTTTTCAGTCTTATCTCCCTCTTTAAAAATTGGAGTGACTCTAGCAACCTTCCACGAGTCTGGAAACTGGCTTGTTTCAATTGAAGTATTAAACAAGAAAGCCAGAGAATTTTCAATGAGAGGTAAGGCAAGCTTCAAAAAGTAGCTAGAGATATTGTCAGTCCCAAAGCTCTTTGCAGTTTTAACCTTAGCAAAGGCAGCCCTGATCTCCTCAACTTCAATAGTCTTGAAGTTGAACTCAGCCTTGACTTCGTTAACTTCATAGTCACCTGATAGAAGAGGATTAGGGACAGGAGGAATTTTGTTTGCAAGATCCTTACCTACAGAGCAAAAGAAATTGTTCATTACATCAGAAATATCTTTTTTGTGAACAGTTTCAGTGCCCAACTCTTTGAGGCATTCAATGTTACTAGACTTTGATCTCTTATTAAGCAGTTCATTAATTGTCTTCCAAGACTCCTTCATGTTACCTTGACACGCAGAAATCTTGTCAGTGTAATATTGCTTCTTAAGCTGATTATTCATAGTATTGACCTTGTTACGGATCTGCCTATATGTGTCCATAAGAAATTGGGACTTTCTTTTGGATGCAGACTTTTTTAGCTTATCCCTAGTCTGCATTAGGGCCCTAAGGTCTTTATTAATCCAAGGGCAGTATTTCTCTGAGACACGCATTTCAACTATTGGGGCATGTTTTTCTATGATCAGAGAGAACAAGCTAGACCAATAGTTAACAAGAGTATTTATGTCATCTGTTTCAGTGAGCATCTGCTCCCAACATATGCCAGAAACATCAACCAAGAATGCTTCCTTGTTGAAATTTTTCATTTTGCGAGTTTTGATCATTTTATGGCCTTTTTCTACTGCACCATTAAATCTACGAATGCAGTAAACCAGATAATGATCGCTCAAAGAAATTTTATGCACTCCACATTCAACAATGTTTCTGGCACATGTTGTAGCTATATGATCAATGATAGAAGAAGTAGTCAGAGTGACCCTGGTTGGTTCCTTGATAAGCTGTTTGAAGCTGAAGAGCTCATACAGACTAGTCACATGTTTAGTGTCATTGTCAATGGGCTGTTCAGCTTGTTTTGAAGCAAGATCACAGTTTGTGTCTCCTAGAAGGATAATTTCTTTTCCCTCCTTGTCCAAATAGGAAAGAACTTTTTCTAGCTTATCAAAAGAAGCAACAGGGTCACTAGGCGGCCTGTACCAGGCAATAACAAGAAAGGACTTGCTTTTAGGTGGTTCAACCTCAATACAAATTATTTCCAGGTCATCAGTGGGGACATCAGAACGAGGTTTGTATTTGATAGAGTCCCTAATATAAATAGAGACTCCACCACCATTGCAGGTCCTTTCTAGGCGCTCTTGCTGGTAGCCAGCCACACTAGTCAACTGTTTTGGGTAGTCAGGGCCAAGTTTGGTCTCATTTAGGGCAAGGATATGAATACCTAGGTCTGTCATCAGTATTTTAACCTCATCAAGGTGACTACGGAGACCATTGACATTGAGGGACGCAATTGCCATGCCTTTCTTGTGGCCTATATGCTGACGATACCCTGTCTTTGAGTCCTTATCATGATTAGAATTCTCAGAAGTTTCAGGCTTAGCTGGTGCCATAGTTTTGTTGGCATCCTCCCCTACTATGGAGCTAGTTTCACCCTAAATTCACATGGTTAACTATGTTCTGAGTAAAAATTTTGATTCCCTGGTCATTCAAGTGTAAACCATCATGACAGAGATGGCGAAAGGTGATATTAGTGTGCTCTAAGAAGTCATACCCATGAGATGAACAGAACTTCTTCAGCAGCATATTTGTTTCTAATATAGTAATGTTCTGGGACGTCTTGTCTTTCCTGAGCATGATTGATGAGATGGTTATTCTAGCAGCAGGGTTCTTTTCTTTGATCTTTTCTGTAATATCATCAAAGTTATCAACAATTTGTTTTGGAGTGCTAGTTGCTACATCATTAACTCCAACATGTAGGATAACTTCTTTAGCCTTTGGTACATCCAAGGATAATTGTTGACCCTGTCTTTTTACCAGCTGGTTTGATCGCAGACCACCAATTCCATGTGATTTCACATTGGGCATCTTTGAATCATCTAATCTTTTCACATGAGAATCTCCTAAGACGATAGTGGTATTGTTATTGTTTGCAGATGACTCCCTTTGCTTAATGTTCTTCTCAATTTTCCCATTGTTCTTTCCTTGACTTTTGTTATTTCGTATATTATTTGATCTTGCTGGGTTTGAGTGTTGCTGCCCTTTTAAAGATCCTTTGTTTGGCCTATTTTGATGATTTGCAGGTAGCCAGGGTTGAGCTACATGTTCCTTTTCATCAAGAAGTTGATTAATGAAGGTTTGCATTGTGGTGAGACGTTCTTTGAGGCTAGAGTTTTCTGCTTTTAGAGAAGAAATTGAGTTGCAGTATTTTTCTTTCATAGATTCATTGTTGTTGGTTTTGCTGTTGTTAAAGCTTTTTTCTTGTAACTCATTATCTCCATCGATATCCAGGCAATCAATGTTGACATTTTGTATCAACTTCTTTTCATTCACAGTGGGCACTGGTCTTCTATTTTCAGCTAAAAGCTTGGTCAAATTTGCCACTTGATGTTTCAGGTCATCTATTTGAGTCCTTACAGCATTCATATTCTTTACACTTGTTTTGCAACCTTCACAGAACCATGGAGAGATACTTTCAATGGCAGTTTCATCAAGTCCATCTAACCCAACACAAGAGAGATGCAGCCAAACATCACACATGTCACATCTTATCATCTGTTCAGCAGACTCACCTCTCTGGTCAAATTTGCAGGGCACAATGCAGTGCTTCTCAAGAGCTTGTAGTAACTGAGCCTTGGATGTTGGTGCAAAATAATGTGTTATCTTCTTCATCCCATCCACAACGTTCAGATTGGTGGGAATGGGAGGTGTACTGCTTTCTTGTGCAGGCTCCTGCGTTTGTATGTTTGCTGTTGTGTTTTTTTCAGCACGACTTCTGGCAGATGAACTTTTAACCTTCTTCTTTTTCGGTTCCATGGCTTTCGAAGAGACACTTTTGGATTTTCTTTTACAGCCCTTTAGTATTTCATTGTCTTGAGAAACGTCTTCTTGGTGGGCGGTAGCGCCATCTTGGGTGGCTAGGCCCTCCACGTTGAGATCTGAAACTCCCGTTTTTGCATAACTGCTTTCCGAGAATTCTTCTTTATCAACATCTACCGCTTCTGTAACATGATTACTTGCATTCTCATCATGAAATTTGGTTGTCGAAGTCATCACTGCAGAGTTTAAACGGCTTTTTCTGAGCGTTAGTTCGTACGTACACCACGCCTTCCAATTCAATTCAANGTAGATTGGCTGTCATCAGTTGTTGAAAGTCTATTCTTGTGTCCCTTGCTGATGTTTATTTTAAACAATCATCAACACTATTGACAAACTATATTCTCAAGTAAACCATGAGTAAACAAACCAGATCTGTGCAGTCTGCGCAGTACTGTTTTACTGGGGAAAGTACTGAGGATGGGCAGTGGCCTCGCAACCACCCATCGGCCGCTGTAACATGCCTTGCATAAACAGACCCGCCACTAATATTGCTGTGGGACCCGCATTTTACAGGACCTGCAGACCCGCATTTTACAGAAGCCGTCTTTGAGTTGTGTCAGGTTAACTTTCCATGTAGATTCCGAATTTCAATGTTTTTTTATAACTTTGCATCATTTTGCTATGACGTCACAATGAAATCTATCGAAATTATCAGAAATTGGAGTGGTCTTGCCGACAAGGAGATTGACCCTAAAAATGTGTTACTCACCTGGATTTGACATCAATCCATGCAGAATTCATTTCTTTAATTTGCTTACAAAATATCAAAACTGAACAAAAAGGACGGCTTCTGGGAAACCGTCACATGAAGGTTTTCAGTCCATAGCTATTTGTAGTGCAGAAGAGGAAAGGATACAAACTGTGAAAACTGATACTAACAAATAGATACAATATAAAATATTGAAAAACAAGGGAGGGTAATGCCAACCCCACCCCCAGGGCCCATAGCTAATTGTTACTAATTTTATTAAGTATTGTCATAGTCAATTGTAGTACTGTGTTGGTGCATGTAGAGCGCAATTACCAATATTTATGATCCAGTAATTAGTTAAACTTACCAAATTATTCATTATGGTGTAATGATGCAAATCTTAAGGAGATGTCCTGCACCAATATCATTTTGGGGCAGTTAAATCCGATTGATTTGTGGTGCAGATGCCCCAGCAGACCAGCGTCCTGGGCTACCCATGCATCTGTTATTGTTATTGTATGGGTAGGTTTTGTTTTCTGGTTTATTTTGGGTTAAATTTTGATCTGACCAGTGAATCTTTGATATTTTTTGTCTCTTTAGAGCAACAAAAGGTTGTTTTGTCCATATTTGTCATATTTGCCAGAAGACAGAGATAACTATGTAGAAGTTTGCATTATGCTTAGAAAACAATTACAATTAGAAAACAATACCGGTTAGAACATTGTTAGATAATAAGTTCAAATATTAAGAGATGTTAAAAAATTACACAGGTTAGAATGTTTGAGAATGTTTGTTTGATATTTTATTCATGGTTGTTTTCACGTCTTCTTTCTCGGGATCTCCCCCTCGAGGGGCTTCTTCATCGTTTTTGGGTTTCCCGGTTATTGCGGTTGTTTTTATTTTTGCTCTTTCTAGGCCTGGTTTCTCGGCCTCTACTGAAGGCATCCATGTTGGCTTGTGGTGATTAGTTTGTGATCATATATTTCATTTGCTTCAGCAAGTAAAGTGTTGATCTTTATGATCTCATTAGTTGCTAGGTGGCCATAGTTTTTGGCATGGATTGTACATATTCTTTCTTTGAATACTTTGGTCGTTTTGTCGAGTTCTGCTGCAAACTTTCTCATTAGGCCAGTGTGAGGGTTGTCTTCAAGTTTAAATTGGTAATTGAAGGGAAAGGGTCATCTGCTGCAAATCCCTCAAAGATCCTCTCTCAGGACTGGTAATAAGAATGTGACCGCCAGTAGCAGCAGAGGTCTTTGTGTATATGGATGGGGATTTCTTTCAAAGGATGTAGTGACTGGGTTTCTGGTGGCTGCTGAAATGGCAGGATTGTTGCATCCTCTTCAGAGGTTGTGGTTGCTTGTAGTTATGATGTTGTGTTTTCTTTTGTGTTGGTATATTTGTTCTGCAAGTGCTGGGCTCTTCTTCTTAGTCCATCAGGACTGCCTCTTCCACCAGAAGTTCACTGTCAGTTATTATTCCTGCTTTCCAACAGCTGGGAGGTATTCTGATTGGTGATCTTTGTATTTGATATCTTTCATTTGACGCTAGCTAGAAGTTGTAAGGTTGTGTCAATAAGAGCAATAATAAAGAAAGAAAAATAATGTTAAAATGAATAACAAGATAGTAGCAGATAGACAACAGTAAAATAGAGGATCTAACAAAATAATAGGTGCATAATGTTGGCATATAGAGAGGTAGGGGTCACAAGACACGGGTGAGGGGCCAGATGAGACCGATATGCAATGGCGGGAATGGCCTATCAATGGGTAGCGGTCTCAAAAACACAAGGCAGTAAATGAACAGTGTAACCAGCAAAATCCGAGCCTACTGCTAGGTAAAAATATATGGTGAAACTTACCTTTCTTTGCTGATCGTCTGAATTCCACTTGTTTGGATGCCATGTTATTTGGTTGGTTCGTAGGTAGGAAGATAACGTATGTTCGTGCGAAATGTATGACATTGAGAAAACAAGAGGGCGTGCTCTAGAGAACGAGCACTTAAAAAGGAGGGAGGTGTGAGAAGTCTGGACACAGGAACATGTGGTAGTGCTGTGCAGGGGTCCTATATGATCGGAGGCCTAGGGCACAGGGGGATAAATTATTGGCGCTGCTCTGCTTGGCCTCCTTGTGCGTGGTGCAATTGGAAACACGGTAGTATACAGAGAACCAAGAACCTGTTAGTAGATTCAGATATTAGGCAAGTGCCAGATTTGGTATACAGTACCCTAAGAGAAAGGGTCAGCCTTGGTAAACATATTAATGGTATCTCAACCTTCTAATGTAGAAGATAGGTAGTGGCATAGTAAACAAAACAAGATTGCGGGCCAAGAGAGGAAGGGGTAAGGGTGATAAAAATAAAAAAACAATTCGACAAAATTAAACAATATTCACAGTCAGATCTACTATTTGACAAAAAAAACATATTACACAAACAGCAAAAATCTACCTTTTGTCATCCCATATGACAACACAACAATAGAAATTGGTAAAATATTAAAAGATAACTGGGAATCAATTGAAATGAGGAAATGGCCATCTGCTCCAAATACCTCAAAGATCCTCTCTTGCGACTGGTAATAGGAATGTGACCACCAGTAGCAGCAGAGGTCTTTGTGTATATGGATGGGGATTTCTTTCAAAGGTTGTAGTGACTGGGTTTCTGGTGGCTGCTGAAATGGCAGAATTGGTGCATCCTCTTCAGAGGTTGTGGTTGCTTGTAGTTCTGATGTTGTGTTTTCTTTTGTGTTGGTATATTTGTTCTGCAAGTGCTGGGCTCTTTTTCTTAGTCTATCAGGACTGCCTCTTCCACCTGAAGTTCACTTGCAGTTATTATTCCCGCTTTCCAACAGCTGGGAGGTATTCTGATTGGTGATCTTTGTAGTTGATATCTTTCCTGGCTGGCCAGCAATATGACCTGGATGCATGTGGATGCACAAAGTTAATTTTAACATCCTTGTTTCCCTTATCAACAATTTCTACAAGTCCAATCCAGTATTCATCATCATACGAGACAACTACAAAGTCCGACTTCTTAACCTTTGCTTTGAATGTTTTGGATTTTTTTCCAAGAACCAAATCATAGTGCATGGAGTATTCTTCCTCTTCAGGACCTCTTTTCACTACCATGATACTTTCTGACATTGGTGCAAAGTGGTGGAAACTTCTCGTCCCAGGAATAGTGTTAGCTGTATTGAATCTTATTTCAAGATTCTTCCTGAGCGCTTCCATTTCCTGGCTTTCAAAAAAGAACGAATGAAATCCCTTGAGTTCTTCTTTGCAGAACTTAAAAAATTGTTCAGCCTTTACATTCAAAACGGAAGTAGCGTGCACACGAGGCTGCACAATATCCAATAAAATTTCGAATAATATTGCAATGTTGTTTTGAAAGTTTCGAAGATAAATTGTAACTTCAACAGTAATATCGTTCAATGCGAACAGGTTTTATGAGCCAGGAAAGGCAACACCTGTCAAGCTCAGGGAAGAAATAGTACTTGCTTTAAATCAAGGCGCCAGAGTCTTTGAAGTATGTGACCGATTTAAGGTCAGTTGCAGTCATGTTTACAAGCTCGCGAAGCAATTTCAGGAGGGCGATGATGTCCACGAAAAAGCAAGGCCTGGACACCCCTCAATGTCTACGCGACAGTGTTTTGAACGTTGTCGAAACTTGGAAATTGGTAAAACCAAGCCTGAAAATAAGAGAAGTAAGGCAGAAGTTACTTAGTTATGAAATTTGTGACGAAGGTAACCTGCCTACCCCTTCTACTATAAATGATGGCCTACGTTTGAAACTTGGATTTACACACAAGAAACTTAAATCTATCCCAAGTGAGTATTACACCGATGCGAATCTTCAGAAAGTCGATGAATATTTTGCAACTGTTAGTAGAATAAATCCAGTACACCTACATTTTGTTGATGAGAGCTCAGTGATAAAAACAATGGGTAATAGAAAGTACGGTTCATCCTATCGGGGTAGGCCCGCTGTTGAAATCCAAAAATATGCCTCCAACGCCAACTGGACAATAAACCTGCTTCATGGCATCGGTGGACCGCAGCATTACAATGTTATTCCTGGTGCATCTAATGGAGAAGAGCTCGTAAACTTTTTCACTGATGTTGTACATGTAGAGTTACCAAATGGACTTCCAGTAATCATAACAGGTGATGTGGTTGTCATGGATAACTGTGGATGTCACCATGGATTCCCTACAGAATTATTAGTAAGAAATGTCCTTGCGGATGAAGGAGCCTCATTGGTTTTTCAGCCACCTTATTCTCCCCATTTAAACACTTGTGAGTTCTGCTTTCGTGAAGTTAAAGAATTTTTAAGAAAGCACGAGACAGCAGCATTGGACGAGACAGAACTAATGGTACTTGCTGCAATCGAGTCCATATCAGCAATGCATTCATATAACTATTTTCGTCATTGCAACTGTTCCTGGAAAAGATCCCAGTGAACTGGATGGAAGCATTTGGCTGTTGCAGGGGCTGATATCTTTGTTCAGTAGTTAGCTGCCGATAGAAAGCGTTACTGATAAACGGATTATGAAGGCTAAATATTTCATTTGACAGCTGGGGGAGTGGGAAAGCAGCGCACAAATCCGTAAAAATTTTCTTTCTGATCAGCTCTGGTTGGATCTCAAATCAATGGTCTATGGATTAGAGCAAATAGTGAAAATAAAGAAAAGCAATTTTCCAAAATCAATATTGAAACCAATAATTATCAATCAAGATGTGCCAGAAAATGTTTTCTGCCAAATCAGAGGCTTTAACCCTATTCGTACTGGGCGATTGTTTGGTTAGTTTGTACTGAGGGGGGCGTTTTTCGCCCCCCCCCTCTTTTATTCCAAAACTACAAGAGGTATGACAATGAGTCTTACCCCTATTGTTCTTTGGACAATTAGCTTTTCAAATATAACAATAGTAATTAATTAGTCACGTGATTCGTTGCTAGGCAACCAAAACACAAGGCAAATTTGACAAATTTATAGCTTCTTGACAAGAAAAATTCTATTTGATTAATTACTCTACCGATTTTTTCCAAAATTGTTGCAAATAGTAGGAAACATATCATAGATTCAAAATACATACTTTGTAGTAATTTTTAGTATATATTTTTAGCATAATTAGCTTTAACCCTTTCCGCCTCTGCGTCCCCATCGGTCCCCACACAACAAAATATCGAAAATTTTCAAATTTCGCTGAAAGTTCGTAAACATGGTAATTTTGGGGCGTAGAATTCGAAAATCGAGTCCATTTTTGAAAATTTTTAGTTTCAGGGGGTCAAAAAGGGGGGAATAGGTAAAAATATGAAGTAGACAAGAACTAATTCAAATTTACCACAAAGTACCATTTTGGGGCGTAGAATTCGAAAATCGAGTCCTCTTTTGAAAATTTTTAGTTTCAGGGGGCTAAAAAGGGGGGAACAGGTAAAAATATGAAGTAGACAAGAACTAATTCAAATTTACCACAAAGTACCATTTTGGGGCGTAGAATTCGAAAATCGAGTCCTTTTTTGAAAATTTTTAGTTTCAGGGGGTTAAAAAGGGGGGAACAGGTAAAAATATGAAGTAGACAAGAACTAATTCAAATTTACCACAAAGTACCATTTTGGGGCGTAGAATTCGAAAATCGAGTCCTTTTTTGAAAATTTTTAGTTTCAGGGGGTNAATTTGTGTTTTTATGCAAGTATCGTCATGAATTGTCTCTAAATTGCAAGCTAAATACTTTACCGAATAGCTTTTTTAGAAGTTGAGTATGGAGATTTTGAAGTCAAAATATGGTAGATAAAGCATAACAATTCAAAGATGAAAATTCACAAATATGTTCAGCTGGCCATAATGGTATAATAGTTTTCAAATCATGCTACGTACTACTGACGAAATTATCTTTTTGAAAATCTTTCGAAACGACGCTGGTTGTAAGACTTAAAACTAGTTAAAACATTATCCTTAAAAATTGGTTGTTCTGAAAGAGATCTAAGAATGGCATGTTCCACTTGGAGGAAAATCAACATTTCTTTTATTGTTTGCAACATCGTTGATCTGCTTGGCGACACTACTTTCTTCATTCTGCTGAACACTCTCTCGCAGTGAACACTGGTAAGAGGTGTTGTTGCAGCCAGTTCTAACAAAATCATTGCATGAGGCAATGCTTCTTCGAGACCAGCTGTTTTAATGACTTTTAGTAAGTCTTGAACATTTGGCTTCCCTTCTTTAACATTTTCCTCTTCGACTGTTCCTCCTGTTTCCCTTTCAAACGAATCTTCAACTTCTACTGCACTTCTTTCAACCTCTTTGTTTTCATTGTGCTCCTCGTTTGCCTGCTTCGTTTTACGCCGTCTCTCTCTTTTCTTGGCTGCTAACTCATCTCGCTCTCTTACTATTTTATCTAACAAAATCTTTATTTCCGTGTTATCGTACAGTACACTTAAATTAGGTTCTAGGGCTAAAGCATCATGTACGGCAAATGGATAAAGCTCTTTAACATTACTGATCAGTTCTTTTTGCTTAGCTTGTGGCATTTTTTTTCTCTCGTCAAATTTCGAAGGATGAATTAAGTCCATCCATTTGAACTTTTTGAGATTTTCAAACCGCCAAAGCAGCTGCTCAGAAAATTTTTGCGCAACTTCTGCAGAAATTGATAGTAGATTGCGTTTCCAACTATCTGGCGAATCTATGGCGCCCTCAACTCCTCTCCATCCATTTCGTTGGCGAACTGCAGGCATCTCGGGATCAAGGAGCATTGCATCTTCCCAAATTTGATTTGCATTTAAACTCAGCAAAAATCGTTGAAAATCTTCCAGCATGATTGACAACTGCACTGCATCAAGGGTCGGATTTTGCATGATTGTTATTATTGGGGCGCAGTGGGCAAAGATCTTTCGGTATAGCTTCAAAAGAAAAACAAATTCGATGTGCTGCATTTGCAAACAGAGTCCTCGAGCAATGATTTGTGTCTCCGTCTTGTCATCTTTGTTGTTGGCCATTTCATATAGCACTGCGCCTATTGTTTCATACAGTGAATCAATAACACCAATCGCTGCATCACGTGATAACTAACGTGTATCGCCAGGTTTCGGTAGACTGTGGCCAAGCTGAGATGTACGCTTTGGGCTACTTCTAAAAAATCTTATAAGTTTATCAACAGTATCGAAAAATTTTGCGACTTTCGGAATTTTGTTTGCTGATTGTGAGGCACAAAGTGATATTCTGTGGGCAACGCAGTGATTGTAATATGCAGCAGGAAACTTATCTTGAACCTGCTTTTGGACACCACTTAATTCACCTGACATAGTGGCGGCACCGTCATATGATTGCCCGATGAGCTTTTTCCCTCCGTTTTCTGGTGTGATCTTGTAAT
This sequence comes from Aurelia aurita, assembly GCA_004194415.1. Lineage (NCBI taxonomy): Eukaryota > Metazoa > Cnidaria > Scyphozoa > Semaeostomeae > Ulmaridae > Aurelia > Aurelia aurita. The sequence goes on from REGM01000462.1 coordinate 115,514, forward strand.
CTTCCAATGTTTTGAGCAAAATCTTTGTTAGCGTTTTTGCAGATGTGTCTTTCGAGCACTTAATCATGCCCAAAAGGTGTTCCTCTACCTCTCCTTCGTTGATCAGGCGTACTGAAACAGCTGACTGCTCCACCCTGCTCACATCGCTCGTTTCGTCTATCATGACAGCCAAAAATTGGGAATTGTCAATCCTTCGCTGAACTTCCTTTTTTACTTCTTCGTACTCGCACTCTATCAAATCATTCTGTGGCTCATGTGAAGTGTACGTGATTTTTTCCTCGTTAAGAAAAACTCGCAAATCACCGCTATGATTTCCAATGAGGTCAAGGAGCTCGATGAAATTTCCTCTATTTGATGATAATTTTGATTCATCGTGTCCTCGAAATGCAATGCCTTGTGCGGAGAGAAATACAACTGCATCGATATGGTGCTTTAGCATTCTTGAATACCTTGTCGCATTTTGGTTGTGTTGTTGCACCTGTCTGCGTTTTGCTTCATCCAATGCACAAGCAATGTCAACATTTCCTAACAGTTGGTAGGCAGTGTGGTTGATGATGTGCATCTTAGTTTTTTCATGGTTCTTCGACAGATTCCACAAGTTGTCTCCAGTGGACTGAAAACCACTTTCTCGAGCAAACGATGTTGCTTTCATCTAGAAAAAATGACAACAGAAAATTATGAAAGATCCCTAAATCCTATTCCAAAAAAATATAAGTATTATAAATTTAAGTACAATCCGACCTACAATAGGAGACACTTCAGAATCTGTTTGATAATTTGTAGAAAATTCTCGTTTTCAATAAATCTATTTTTCGAGCCCCTGCTACAGCCAGCCCCCAATCCCTTGAAAAATGTTTGTCTCCCTTGAAAGTACGAGTTATCGAGGTTCAGCTATAGTTTCTTACCAATTGGTTTCTTATAAGAACTTTGGATCGTAACCAGAAGGACTGGTAGCACTGTGATGTAAATACAATGAGTCATGTCGATCGCTGGCTACGGTCTGTTAAGAGAGGCACGTCAGCAATGCATTTGGAAAGTTAATCACTTGCGGCACCCAGCCCACCACTGGCTAACCGCTGTTCATGGGGGTACTAGAAATGAGATTCTAGTAACGCGGGTTTCTCTTTCCTCTTGTAGTGCGCAAAGCAAACAAAAATCGCATTTATCATCTATTGTCTAACAATATGACATCATATAGGATGCTTTGAATGATTCTATTTGCATTAGGAATGTATCGGAGTAGGGAAACAGTTCTCAACTGTTGCATTTCCTCCGATGAATAAAGCTTGAATAAAATGAAACAATTAAAATCCTTACCTTGGATAGATCACCCATAACCAAACAAGGCCAACAAAAGTGAGTGTTCTTTTCTGCATCGCCACACATCCATAAAAAATTATTGTAAGCAGTCTCACTATCTCGGTTCTTGATGACAATTTTTGGGCAAGGTCTGCCATCCTTCTTCAAACTGAGACGTTGCTCGTGAGTTAAACGACCCTGAGCTGACGATAGCGCAAATATACGCGAAACTCCAGAAAGGTATCCAATCCCTGCAATTCGGTTCATTTTCAGCAAAATCAAATACTATTCACGTTGCTTGAAAAACTAGCATTCTGAATGAAAATGTTTGTTAATAAACCATATATACTAGATGCATCCAACCCACGTTACTGTGGCTAGACAAGAGGAATACATCATAGTTACAAAATAAGGAAATTATTGTAAGCGGTGTTAAAATTAGTCACTAAAAGCTAACCCTACTGTCATACCCAGAAATAGGAAACAGACGTAAAGTTTTGTAACGTACTTTCGAATGCCTCAGTTACCGTTCAATGAAGTAGTAGAATGTTTGACGTCATTTGATACTGCTGAAAAGACTGCGGGGTCGATTTCGTAATCTTGAATGGATGCGTTATTTTGGCGGCCATGCAGCATTACTAGAAAGAGGAATCTAGTACTGCGACTGAATTTACTATTGTTGGATTAAGGAAAGACAAAGAGTCCTGCGTCATGACGAGACACATATCACAATGGAACTGCTTTTTGCAGTACTGGATGAATGAGGTCTAGTACCGTAGTGAACATAAAGGACTTTTCAGTACGCATCAGTCAACAAGAATTAAGATATCATAGGGAGGGTCAGATATTGGCTCTAGTGTGCTCTGCCGCTCTTCCCTTGATTTGTTTTCGTGATTGATTGAATCATGATTCAATATAGTTTGGATCATTGAAATATAACAAAATAAAACCATAAAAATACTTCAAACTTTGAAAATAAAATGGTACTAGACTAGTACCTCTAGTACCGCTGCACGCCGCCACTGACTTCTTTGATATTATTTTGTTTTACTATGTATTATGTACTATGTACTATGAAAATGGAAGAATGATACTGGCTGTGTGGTGAGTACAAAATTTACTTTTTATGCGTCTTTTCCAACAACCATGAGCTTCAATTTCTAAAAGAGATTTTTGATGTAAAGGCATCATGATTAGCAGTAATATAGATCATTGTCGCTATATCCCTACCATGTCAGTTCCTACAATGCAAGTCGCCATTGAGGCATAATCAAACAGTGCACATCCTAGGATACTTGATAAAAATCATTATTTTGTTGCAGATGAAATTGTCATTGTGGTGCAAGAAGGGGAGAGGAAGAGGGCGGGGAAAGAGAACGATGGGGGGAGAGGGGGAGTTCAGCGGGGGGGGAAGAACCTCAAGTCGGAGGAGAAGGAGGCCAGCACGGACACGGTGCACCTTCCTGCACACTGCGCCATGCCAGGCCTCCTAAGCATCCTCGATGCATACCATAAGTGAAGAGGCAGTACCTTAATATGGTATTTTCCTCTTTACTTTTAGTTTGAATCGATTTAAACTGTTTCAAAAGTACCAAAGTCATACCAATCTGTGTCTTCTTTAGTTGCATCAAGAAAACCAACTTCGACTCTGTTGTCGAGAAACTTCAAACATATTCCAAAATGTTCATCATTATGGACAAACTTTCAATACTACTTTAATATTGCTTTACCATCTTCGACTTGCGTTTCTTATAATTTTGGGTTATAACTGAAAATTTAGAAAATTGTTGTATATTGTTGTTAATCACAATTAATTGTATATATGTTTGGAACCTTGTAGTATAATAATTATTTATCTTATTGTTGAATTATTAGGAAATTTCCATACTAGCTAAGAATCATTATACGAATAACAGTTTACACCAATTTCTACAAAACAGCTGATTTGAAAGCATAGGATATGACAGTTTGTCATTTTTGTTTGCCAATTTATGGGCCATAGCCCAAGAACCCCTCCCAAATCCAAGAAAATGGATAGGCTCCTTTCTAAGTCGAAAACTTTCATACAAATAGATGAAATCGTTGATATATGCTCGAATTATAAAGTTGTTACTCTTTTTCATAATGAATTAGATATTGTATTATTATTTAATGTTGAATGTTAATAGTTGATCGTTATTTAATGTTGAATGTTAAATGTTAACACAGGAATACAAGGAAAGCCAGGCACAACAACAACGATGTGTTCGGAATGTTGTAACAATAGGCATTATTTAGGCACACAATCAAAACAATTGAAAGATATTCCAGGTATCCTACAGACATTGTCCATGTATACAATCATGACAATTCAGAGATATCTGAGGTATTTATCACATTTGGGTGAGTTGCCAATTGATATTTCCTCGTTAATACTAATTGCTAGATGCTCCAAACCAACTGTAGTTGTTGATGAATTCATCAATGGACTTGCCAACTCATTAGAAGCAATTATCAAAATTTGACCTCTTTGACCTGGCAAACTTCCCTTACTGACATGAAATCTCTAATATCGACGATCGTTGTCAGGGTAACCAACAACAGATTTTCTCAAGAAACAAATGCGGCACTGCTAGGGTGGCAACAATTAAATAACACATTTATTTTCAGCATTATCAGCCATACAGCCATTCCCCAGATCGTCGTGACATGTAAACTTAATAGAAAAGTTGCAATTGCAAGTCAGCTTTATGAAATGAATATTTTAGAACGAATTCAAGCAAGCTACATGCATATTTCATATTTTCATATTTTCATTCTTTTAAGGAGGGTTGCCCTTCAGCAGAAGCTGTTTTTCAAGGGGCCCTACAATGCATGATCTCATTCCTCAAACATGGCTAATGGGGGCCTTTAATATTTTTATGAGATAGAAACTTTTAATTCCTTCCATTGGACTCAGAACCATGTCAATAGTATAGACCTTGGAAGGCCTCCTCGAAAAATATTCATAATTTCCTAAAACGGACAGTTGGAAGTGCTACTTAGGCCCGTTTTCCTAAAAGTTTCAAAAAGTGACCATTTTCTTTTTATAAGATAGGAACTTTTAATTGCTTCCATTGGACTCAGAACCATGTCAATAGTATAGAACTTGGAAGGCCTCCTCGAAAAAAGTTAATAATTTCCTAAAACGGACATTTGGAAGTGCTACTTAAACTTGTGAAATCAATTAATAAAACAATCAATCAATCAACCACATTTTTCTTTGTCCAGCAATCCTACACTTGCTTGGCTAAAAGTTTCAAATTAACTAAAACCATTACCAATTACTATAAGGTCACAGTCGTCCATGCTACACCTAGTTGGTTAATTTTTAGAAGCAACCAAGTGTGTAGATGGTCACAGGCAGAAATGACCTCAAATTTTTTTCGCCAGTAAATGATTTCTGAAATGCCACCATTTTGAATCCACTGCAGAGGCCCTTTTGGCGGGAAAGTTCGCCAAACTCGCGTCAGCACTTTTGCCAATACAAAAACATTGCGCAATCCCAAAAATTCTATGAAGCCTCAGAAGAAGCCCACAGAAAGAAGATAAATTATCAAGGTATGTTACCTCATAACGCCCTATTTATTTACTATATTATTCCCATCATTTAAAAATAAGTTTGCTCCTCTTTCTATAATGTACTGGAGCTTTTTTTAAACATATTTCTCTCTTTCTTCGGCATTTCATTTTCATAGAAAAAGTTGACTGTTTGCAGCGGGAGTTACAAGTGCAAATGCGATTCTTCAGTAAGTTGACAATTAAATTAAATAAATACATGAAATGACAAGATATCTTCTTTTATCAGACCAAAATTTACCATGTGTCAATATTCGCAGCAGAATTTTTGTAATTCACAGCCCCCCAATCTCTTTTTAGCAAAATGTCTCAAGAAAAGAAATCAACGAGCATGCTAAAAGTCACATTGAAAAACGATCTTTAAATAATCTCACATAAAACTCAATTACCCGTTCACCAAAAAATTTAACTTCACTTTGAATAGTAACCTATTCTCACTGCCTTTGCCGCCCCGCTATTCAAATTAGGTTAAGATATGGAGAGTGCTTCGTACATCGCTGGATTTAAGAGTAGACACTTTCACAAAGATTATCAGAACTGCAAAGGAAAAGGCACTCACATTTGCTTTCCCAACATTTCATTACCAAAAAGAATATATCCTTCCATAACTCAAAAAGAAGCGAAAATAACTAGAAAACCCTTTTTTCGACACGTGCAATGGCGGAGAGCGGACGTGCATCGATGAGCATTGTTTTGTTGACCACTCTCCAAATATGGTGTTACTGTGGTCACGTGATCAACGTAAGAATAATGATATGTAGAAATGTTAATTGCCAACTTAATTTTACTAAAAGTCACCAAGCCTGGTTGTCATATCTCATGTGGTTTTAGCGCAGTGTAGCAAAGTGTGTTAGGGGGGAGGCAAAAACGCCTCCCCCCAGTACGAATAGGGTTAATGCTCAGAATGATCACCCAAACTATTCACTGTATATGAGCACCATCAATACGGTCAACATAACGCAAAGTTCTGTGAGTAAGAAAGGAAATTCTGCTGGGTCTGGAGATTTGCCAAGAGTTGGACTGCCGAATCCTCATCCTTTCGAAAGGGAAGTCATTGAGGGCGCTTTAGAGAGAGCCTGTAATGTATACGTTTAGTTAATCATTTTACGTTGTGTTTCTTACCTGAATGGAGGCTACGCAGGTGATGTTTACAGCTGAAGACTTCCATTATAGTAATGATTTTACTGGGTAACTGAAACTCGTTTGAAAAACGGCACAGTTAAATGCTGAAAAATAAAGCAAAGGAAAAATAAACATTAATACCCTTCTTAGCTCCTCATCATTCTTATTGTTAGGAGTAAGGGTCCATTTGCATTGCTGGTCGCTGCTGTTCCAACTCGTAGGTTGTCCAGGTAAAATGGGCATGCAAAGTAATTGGTTGTCTTTACCACTGGTAGAAATAGCTTGGCAATGTCTATCTTCTGCCTTATCTTGTTCCTTAACTTGATGTCGCAGGCAGCACAGAGTTGTTTCAGTTCTGCTATCGTGTATTTTAAGGACATGAATTTGGCCCTTCCTCTTCAGCCAGCTGCACAGGAAGATAGGGTAAGTTATTTCGATTTTTTGATGTAGCACTGAAAACCTAAATTAAGCTGGATGCACTAAATTGGCACGAGGTGGTAGGCGTTCGTTGTTTAATCCATCATCGCCGTAAACCTGATGGGAATTTTTTATGCTTCCATTGGCCCCATGCAGTACCGATGCCAGCACACTTTATAAAAACAGTATAGCATAACATCTTTGAAATAGCTGTTGCTTTGTCGAATAGTGAACATAGATTCTATCATTCAATTATTTTAATTCGTAGAATAAAATAAAATTAATTCTACCCATTTCTGATCTAACTGAATATTAACAGGATGATATTTCATTTCCAGGTATCGACAATATTCTGGTGGGACAATTTTGATTTAAACGTTGAAACCACAACAGGTGCTGGATCTGTCCACACAACACCAGGTATTGCTTTTCAAGAAGAATCACCTGCATCTATTCTTCGCAATCAAGACGTCAGCATTGAAAGATCGAAACGAAGGTCAATTCAGCTTCCTCCTCCAGTTGCAGCTCAGCGTCAAAAAATCAATCCAAAGACGGAACCACCATCGTTTGCAGGAATGACAATGGTCAAAGCACGCACCGAAGCAACTGCAATTTGTTCAAAGATTCTTACACTGTGGAAGTCTGTAGGATACCTCAATTCAGTCGATTAGCTAAATCCCTGTTTCGTTGGATGGATGATATGCCTGTTTAAGATTGCAGATAGAAAGGTAACAAAAATGACATACTTGCCACCTTTCCCTACACCAATTACTGAGTATGGGACGCTACTTGAGATGTTTCAAATTTCAAGACGGTTAGCAAGACAAGCAAACATGTGTTACACACATATTACACTTGATGTTGGTGCTGCGATGAAGGCATTCCATGTGGTATGGAACAATCCGGAGGCATGGTCTGGCATCATCATTCATCTTGGAGTTTTCCATGCCATGATGGCATTTTTTTGGTGTATTTGGCAAGTTGGTGGCTGGTAGTGGGTTTGAGGACGTGCTTTTTCAAGCTGGAATATGCAGTTCTGGAAGTATCTCTGGGGTAATGAGTGGAAAGCATTATAATCGATGGTGGGGGGTCCACAAAGCATTTGCTGAAGCATTAGAAAGGCTCTTCATTGAACGGTTCATGCCAGAAGTTCCGGAACTTTTGGCAACATTTGCTCAGAGCAGTACTGGAACTGAAGATGTAAGAAGCCTGCTTGAAGAAGACATCATTGAAGAATATGACAGCAATTATCAAGCATTGAAGACCAGTTGTTTGAAAGGAGACTTTGGTAAGACACCACAATTTTGGTGGCAGTATATGAAGCTTGGTGATCGCCAGCATCAATTTAATTACTCAATCAACCAAAATGATTTTGACCTACGAATGATCATGTGGAAAGAGTCGCTACCCCTTTGCTTCGCAATTAATCGCCTGCACTATGCTCGATATGGTACTTACTACCTAAAGTCACTGGAATTGCCTGCACTATGCTCGATATGGTACTTACTACCTAAAGTCACTGGAATCCCTCGAGTTCAGTCGTCCAGGAGCGAAAGAAGAACTATGTCAACAAGGATTGTCAGTAAGACAGAACAAGCTTGGTATTGGACAGGCCGTTGATTTAGCTGGTGAACAAACATACATGAAGAACGCAAAGACAGCAGGTATGCCTGGTTCTAACTTGCATATAAATTCATACACTCTGATTACATTTTGATAGCAATGTACAAATGATTTGCTGATATGATATCATGCACAGTCACGAGCAACCAAGGATTAGGGACCAAAGCAATAGAAAATTTGAATGTTGCCAATAAAACGCCAAAAAAGAAGCGCATGTAAAAGCAGAAGAATCATACGACTTCTTAAAAGTTCTCTGCTGATTCTGTTATAATTTTGAATTTTTGATTAAACTATTTTGAAACTCTTGATTCCTTTGTAGGTGGTGTTACGCAATTTGCATCCAAGCCGGAGACTGTTGCAAAGTGGGTTATGAGCAGGCCATATCAAACCAAATTTGTCGAATCTCCGTTT
>REGM01000462.1:125929-136744 GCA_004194415.1 Aurelia aurita
AATCGAGGCTGGAAAAGGACAATTATCGCTACAAAAATTCTTTAAAAATATTTGTTTATCTATAGACACTATTTTTATCGGTTTAATCCATTCAAATAGCATTTAGTATGTTTTAACACGATTTAAGAGCAGAATCGCCCTTTTGGCCGAAAACGAGACTTTAAACATCAAAACGAGGCAGAAAGCCCCCGAATTTGCCCGTATAACATTGATTTTCGAAATCAGCGCCCCAAGATTGACCAAACCCACCCTATCTCATAAATTTCGCCTTCGGGGGACGATACCCCCTTTCTCCGCCTGGACAAAAATGGGTTGTTTATAAAACCCTTCAAAGAGGTTTTTAAAAAAACCTTTCAAGAGGGTTTTTTAGAAAACCCTTATCAAAAGGTTTCTTCAAGCACCTCCAGGGGTAACGTATATGTACGCTGCTGAAAAAACTTATAGGGTTTTTCTCAGCACCTTTATTTTTTTTTAGTGTAGCAGCTTAGATAATTTCTTTTCTTCAACAATATATTCCTCTGATGCTGTGAACTTCATTGAGGGTGGAAATGAAAATGCAAGAATGGGCTATTCAGAACAACCTGTAGTAAATGAAATGATGTTTACCAATGACAGATTCCCTCGTCTCCCACTGGCCACCTCATATATTTTATGAAGAAAGCATACAATTGTTTTTCTCTCATAAATTCATTTGAACATTCACATCAGAACTGAGCTGAGGTTGAAGCAGCTGAATGACTCGTTTGGCTGAAAGTGCATGTGAAGCTGGTTGGAAAATGTGTCTTAGTATTGGAAATGAACAGAAAATATCAAGCAGTCCAAGTTCCTGCAATCCCTTTTGAAGTTGATGAATGCATGGTGAGGTAGTAACAGCAGTAGCATCAAAAAGTTGATCAATTCAGAGGGAAAAAATCCTGGGAACCTTTCCATTCTACAGGAGGGCAATGCAGCACATTATTCCCACATGGTAATACTCATCCCTCAGGTGCTCTCACAAGCCATGTTCAAAATACTTTGATTGGATCTCTTTATTAACAAGTTCAATCCATTCTAAACTAGGTCCAGCAATATCTTGAGCCAATTCTCCCATGAAATCAACTTCAAAGGTATGTCGAAAATCCTTCACATATTTAAGTTCAGCAATTGTGGTCTCCAGAAGCTTTGAACAGTCAGATGTAATTAGTTTCCTCTGTAGAAATAACACTTGCATCTAAAATGTGCAGGTCTCGGCCTCTTTGAAGTTTCTTTTGAAAGGAATCGTATGATTTCAATTGGATTAAGCAATGCCTCTTTGGTAGCTTCCTCAATCAGTGGCTGTATGTTGTAGGCTGGAAGAGGTCTCCCAAGTGTCTTGTCTTGGCCTTCTTGTATCCCTTCTTTTTCTTTACCTGCATTCTCCTCGACTAGATCAATTAGATCAATAGTTGATTCACATTCCTCTTTCTTTGCTTTTGCTCTTTATCTTTACATTCATCATAATATGGCTTCAACAGATCATCATAATCTTGCTCTTTATCGTCATCATCTACAAAGAAACTACGACCAGGCCTAACTCTGATATACAACATTCTCTGGCCGTTTAGTTTAATTCAGTTGTAACTTGAAGATCTGGTTGTGATATTCGCTTCTGTCTGACTTTAATAAAATCAAAGTCATCTCTTCTAAATAGAGGAAATTTTATGCGCAAAGAATCTGCAATTTCGTCTCTTTCCCCATCTCTCTCATTACTCATAATGATTCCATCAGCATTACGGAATCCCATTTCAAAGTGTCATCTGCTTCATAGTTAATTTCCATGACAGATTTTGCCTTAAGCAGTGCATATCATATTGCCTTACCTGGCTTATTTTTCGTAGCAGTGGCAGCAGCTTGCCTTTTGCTGCTATGAGGGCAGAGGTAGTGCTGCTGTTACCTGCCCTCAACCGCTCTCTTTGGTTCAGTCTTGAGTAGACTGACCATGTTTTGCACTGCTACTTAGCATCTGTCTTGCCCTGTGTACTGTCACACCAAGCATACCAGCTGCCTGGAGTCCACTTTGAGAGGAGGTCGTCGATCAGAATGCTGGAGCAGACAATGAATTGGTATACCCATTCCGATTAGAACACAGCGATGATCCTACAACTGCATTTGTCATAGTAGGCATAGCCATATGCGACGCAGCTGAGGAACTCCTAACTGGATCATTAGCTTGTTGTACATGTTGAATAAGGGAGGAGGCTTCGCTAAGCAATTCAGCCAAGCAAACTGCAAGTCTGTTATCCATCTTGTGTCTTTTCATCTGCTGCCTATGTACCTCTGCACGTCGGATTTATGATCGAGAGAGTGATACTAAAAGTCATCTTCCTGGAGTATCTTACTATCAAATATCCAAAATCGCATTTCCGTTGCGAAATGCAATATAACTGCAACTATAGCTATAACTGCAAAATGAAATGCAATACGAAATGTCGTTGCACTATGAATAGTGCCTCTAGCATGTTAGCAATTTCCCCGAAGCAACAAAATCCGGAAAATCAAATAAAATTTAAAGCCATTGCAGAATCCACCCTTGGCTGATGGCATATAGGGTACTGGCTTTTTCCCGCCAAAACAAGGAAGCCTCAACTTCAAAATGATGCGCTTGTTCCCAGGAAGATTAAATATAAAATTGAAGGATTGAAATTTAAAGGGTCTGTTTCAACCAGCATGCCTTGCACGTGCCACCTCTTGGTTGGCCTTTGTTCGCCGCCATTTTCATGGGCCATGAAAATGGCTGAAATAAAGACCAACCAAAAGATTTTTTTTTTTATATGCCATTAAAAATTTACAAAAACATATTACGGATTACTCTACCTACAAACTACATTGCAATACTACAAGGACGATACCATGAGGAGCAAAAGACTATGACTACCTCACGGCATTACATGCAAAATTATTAATCTACATACAATTACACATTTATACTACGACACACGATTAAAACTAATAAATACTGAACTAGGGTCTGTCTAACATTAGATGTCAGGCCAGGGCTGCGATAAATCATACAAATAATGTCGAGAGCAAAACTCTCTGTTGTTAATGCTGTTTGTCGTTTTGCCTTGGATTTGACATCTAATGTGAGACAGAATTTACAAGCAAACGAAGACAAACATTTACAATAAGGGACTTGGTGGTTGCGTTGAAATGATCTTAATCAAGTCGACCAGTTTTGTAGATGAAACGAAGAGTTATTTCGAGTATGTTTCTATTTAGGTCATTTGAAAAGTCTTGATCACCATACAATAAAAGTTGCGTTAGAACATCATTTGAAAGATTGGTGATTTGTACAAATGGTCGTAATAATTCAGCTACTCCAGCGAGAAGATCTCGTCGTTGAACATCAAAAGAAGGGCATAGCAACAAAAAGTGCTCAGTATCCTCAATGCCATCGCTCGTTGGGCACATAGGGTTTATGGTATCCCTAAAATTATGCTTGAATTTGTGAAAGTTCAACTTGCTGAGACCAACCCTAAGTTGAGTAAGATAGGATAATCCTATTGGATCATGAATTCCAAAGACAGATTTTGCAGGTGGGCGGATTATTGATGAAAGCCTTTTTTTAAAGACGGCAACAGAAGGTGCAAGTCTTAATTCTGGTTCAAGTTTGTTCCATTCGGATAAACAGTGAGGATAGAAACTAGACTTGAATTTTTCTGTTCTTGCCCTTATTTGCCCGGTGGCATCCTGATTGCGAAGTGAGTACTGCGATTGATGAAGTAGTGGGATTGGATCCAATGTATACTCAGGGCTTAGATTATTTATAAACTTGTAAAACAAGGTAAGCCGTCGACTCATTCTTCGAGAACTTAGGGACTCCCAGCCAAGCTCTGCGTACAGCTTCTCTCGAGATGTTCCTCTCCATGTTCCTGTTACAGCTAATGCAGCAGAGTACTGAACAGACTCTAACTTTTCCATTAAACTTGGTAAGATGATATTTTGATTGAATTCACATATTTTAGCAGGGATATGGTAAATAACATCGCCATAGTCCAGGTGGGGTCGCACATAGAGCTTATATAATTCGTTTAGGGTATGCCTGGGCAGATATTTGGAGAGATATTTCAGCAAACCAATGCCCTTTCTTGTTTTGGAGATAGCTGATTTTATATGAGCTGTAAAAGATAGCTTTGCGTCCAGGATAATACCTAGATGTTTATGTTCACTTACGCTCTTCACAGGTATGTTATTAAAGAGGATCACTGGATGATCTATTTCAATTCTCTTCCTTGAAAATACTAATTCAACAGCTTGTTTTTGCGGATCAGGATTAAACGACATTCTCCAATCGTGAGCCCACTGACTTATCAACGCAAGGTCATGGTTCATATCATCGGCAGCCGTATTGGGATCTTCAACTACTGTGAACAATGATGTATCATCAGCAAATAATTTAACATTGCACTTTATGCCTACAACTAGATCATTTATATACACAAGGAAAAACAATGGTCCTAAAATAGAACCCTGTGGCACCCCTGCTGAAATATCTCCCCAATTAGAACTCTGTCCATTCAGAACAGTTCGCTGTTTTCGAAACCAAAAGATGGCACGTGCAGCCCAAAGATGGCACGTGCAAGGCATGCTGGTTCAAACAGACCCTTTAAAATGGAAACAAGTATCTGTGGAATTTTCCATTGCAACCAAAAGAGTGAGTTGGGATTAAAAAATTATTTGATTGAATATAAAAAGTGCATGTTTGAATATTGCTACAAACGGCGAGCCATGCCCAGGAAACATGTTTCTTAATAGCCATCTCATCCAGCACAAGGGAACAAAAAACTTGTCTGGCTTCCTTTTCAGCTTGCAAGGAATTGAATTTTTGACTAAACTTCATCTCGAATTTAGCTCCCTTAACGAGCACAAATTTCGGCATAACTTTGATTGTCTTAACCCATTAAGCAAATGTGGCATGGCCCAGGAGGATAACGAGCACTTCTTCCTGGACTGCCCACTTTTCAATGAGTTGCGTCATGATCTCCTCGGTCAGCTCTCTCAAATATTGACTAAAGATGCACTGAATTTGGATACCAAAGAACTATGTCATTTAAATCTGTATGGAAGCCCTTCCCTTTCCATGATAGATAATAGAATGATAATATAAGCAACTATCCAATATATTGAAAATTCCAGGCATAACGGAATAACCAGACCTAGGACCCATAGGACCAAGACCCCAACAGACCGGACCCAAGGGGAATGCCCTTAGCCTCGCTTTGACTTTGCATAGGAAAGCAATCGCACAAAGGGAACGATAGACTGATTACCTCAGTCCCAGTTTCGCTTCGTTTATTGAATTGGATGAAGGCACTCCGCTGCAACTGGGGAAAACTTTTACAATCTAATGCCATAATACAGAATAGAGAGGGTTTTAAAACTGTGACTCAGAAGGGAAGGGTTTATTAGAGAGGGGGGCTAAACTAAATAGAGCTTTTACGATACAAGAAAACAAATGTCAAATGATCTCCTGGAATGACAAAATATGAGGCTTTTCGTTTGCAAAGAGGCAGGAATTTCCACTATAATGCTTTCACCAAAGCAAAGAGGGTCAATTTGTGCTTCTTTCCTAATCCATTGTGTTTTGGGAATGGGTGCCATTAACATTCCCAAAGTTATTTCTATGTCTTTAATGACTTTTGAGATTTCCCCGCATCTGACAATTATTACTGTTACAATAAACATTGGAAACAGATCTGTTATGAAAAGGCTCCATGCTAAATAATTTTGCTGTCCCAACTTGCAAAGAGCATGCAGGGGCTAGCTTCAAGTCCTGAAATCGAAGAGATGAAACATGACATTAATGGTATCACTACATCACTGCTACTTCTTGAATCGCCAAGCAAGGCAGAGAGGTAAAGTTTGCTACTAGCCAATGATTTTTTCTTACAACTGCTTTATTTTATGAGAAGCCTTCAGAAGGCCTCTTAGGTTTTGATTATTGCAGCTTAAAAATTATTTATGATTTAACCCAACCCAGAAAGAGTAAGATTTATGCTCTTAAGACAGAGATGTTGTGTACACCTTACCTTAGGCCAATTTGGCAATCCCAATGGCCGTCGAAAATTTACAGGAGGGCCTATTAAGCCAGACTAGGCCGGACCGCATGGCGAGGCTTTGTTCCTTTCAGCTGGGAGGAATTTTGTCTTTAATGATCATGTTGGTCATGATTTGATATATATATAATTGTGCATTTGTTGTGGCATCCAGAAGGTACTTCTTCTCAGTACTGGTATTCTCTTCCGTTGGAGCGAAACTTCTGCACCGCCATTACAAAACAAACTCACGAAGGACAGGAATGGGCATTCCCCTGGGGTCCGGTCCGTTGGGGTCTTGGTCCTATGGGTCCTAGGTCTGGTTATTCCGTTATGCCAAAATTCCCAACGTTTTAAACAGTAGAGGCTGTTTGGAGTGGTTGATCGATTTTCCGTCTGACCTGTATTGTGTTTTCTTAGCTATAATAACGTATCAATTGGGTAGTTGGTCTTGCTGGACAACCCTGTCCGACTAACCTGATGCTGATTTTCGGTAACCAAAGAAACCATAAAAGACCAACTATTTCTCTATCATTGAAGGGATCCGTGCTGGGCGGGCGGCAGATCAGCAGTTTATCAATCAGCCTCAGTTCTTCCTTGTCCAGCAAACAGGCTTTTCATCTACTTTACTTTTCTTTCATCTGTAATTTTTCTTTTGTATTTAAGTCCTTAGTAAATTGTAAGTGTCACCATTGACTACGTGTCCTTTCCTGCAATGAGTGGCACAGTAGTTGTATTCTGTTCTATGTATTAGTGTTTGTTGTTTTAATTGATATATAAAAAGAAGCCTTGTGGACTTTTGCAGAATGGGCTTGAAATGCAGGTTGAGTGAATCCAGGTTCTGCAGGGATCTTACTGTACCAACGCCTAATTTGGCTCTGATGTGGTATTCATTCAAAACATTTTGCCTTCAATGTATGCATCAAATATCAGTGAATCCCATTTACCTGATAAGTGAATTTCGGGCATCATTAGAATATCCTCATCTGCTTCCTTGTCTAGCTAAAGCAAAGTCCCGAAATCAACTACAAAAAAATCAAAAGTAACAGGGTGTGGTGCAACCTTGTAAAGTGGTTTCTTACATGACAAAAATGAGCTATCCATACTGGGTGTCTAAAAAAAAAGTTCCCATGTTTAACTAAACGCAGAGAAAATGGTCCTTAAAGTAAATCAACGGGGTTAAAAGGCAACTTAGCTAGGGGGACTGGGTCCATGTAAATAGAACCTATTGTATTTGATATTTTCGATCGATGAAAACAATAGGAACATAAGTGGCGCGTGCCGTTCTTTTGTGCTATGTTTAGACTAGATCGCTATATCTCCGTTCATTTACTTTAACCTGGCAATTTCTATTCGTTGTAGTTACATGCTAGGCATTTCATCTTACAGTTTGGCATATGGTGGGAAGAAATTGGTTATATGAACATGGATTTATGAGCTATAATATTCCCTGTTTATGTTGAAGGCCAAACCAGAGACGTTTGTCTGCCTGCCTGCATCATCGCGGTGAAGGAAGACTCCCCTGATGAGCAGCACTAAAATGGGTAAAATTTGCTTATCTTGATGACCAGCAAGAGTTCTGTTTGCTGAGCATATTCAAAGTAAAGTCTGAAGAATTGGATCCAAACTGTTTGCTGCTTCTATTATTATATTATGCCAACTGGGAATTTTATTTGTAGAGATGACTTATCTTCATTGTTGGGGAGATCTGTCAACCAGAATCTTGACCGTGTTTGGCAAGAGGCCTGGTTCAGCAAAAGTTGTCGGTCTTGTGCAGCCGCAGTAGGTATTAAGTTGGCGACCATGTTTGTTGTTGTTGTGTTGTCACACTCGTAAGGCTTCATAGAGAGGACAACAAATTATTAACCCTATCTGACCTAGTATATTTTTGTTTCCGCTATGTTCGATATAAGTAGAAGGCTGCTGAGATTTAGTAAGTTTAACTTTGTATCATAGAGCAATGAAATTGTAACAATTTTGACATTCTATATTTAGCACTGTCTCCATGGTTACCAAGTTGTCATCTGGCATTCTTTGAAAATTAAGTTTAATTCTCTCTTATTCTTTTTTAATTGGTCCAATTAAGCTCAAATCTTTGATTTACATATATTTTGATCTATATTTTTCATTTCTGTATGAAAAGTTAAGTTTGATGAACTTTTAACATGCTTTCATTTTTATGACGTCATTCAACATCATAATGATTATGATGCTCTAGCAACAACAACAACTGCGCTAATTGAATTATGACTGTAAATATTCATTGTTTATAGGATGAATAACATTTTTGCCAAGTTAGGTGGTCATATCTGATACAACAAGTGAAATAAAGAGGGAGGCGGAATCCGTATTTTATCAGTTCTTTGATATGCAACCAGTCACAGACCCATCCATCCTTGTATTTTGCATTTTCAATCAGAATTTTTGCTCTTGATTGTAGTTTCTGAAGAATGCTGAGCTTGGTATCTGAGATGCAACCCCATATTATGTTACCATACCTCAAGTGGCTCTCGATCAATGCTCGATAAACTGCAGCTAGCTTCGACTGGGGGAGGTTCAATTGAGTGGTGTTAGAGCTTCTATCACTGTTGTGCAGATTCCAGAATTCTACAAAATGTATCAACATATTGCTTGATTCAGATTAATTTTAGAATAGCTAAAAGTTTATTGCATGCAAACTAGTGTCTAGTCCAGTCCAGTAGCTTAGCCAGTAGAGAAGGGGGTGGGGCGGTCACCCCCCCAATTGTAAAAAAGTTGGTGTCTGAGAAAAGCCCAAATCTGCAATACAATCGGCACCTCAGGGGGGTCAATGAAATTTCTGGCAAAATTAATAATCCTTCAAGGGAAATGTCATATCTTTCGTTATCAAACTTTTGAAATATTACGGTACTAAAGATGAAGATCATGAATGTCTCCACACCTTGTCATCATTATCGAAGTTTTTCTCGCCAAATAGCCCATCATGAGGACTCTTCTCCGTCTTATTTTAGGATGGTTTCTCCAAAAAGGGGAGTTTTCCGACGCTCTGAATGGTGTTGCCCCAAATTTTTTCCGGGGGCAAACCCCGGACCCCCAGTGTATGCTCTCTTTGCTCGCAATTTTGCCCCCTCAATGACAGCACTACGCCACTGGTCCAGTGCAGGTTGATTTGTTAGTATGGGGTCAAGACGTGATGGCAATGCTTGGGGTCAAGACGTGATGGCAAAGCCCTGAAATTAGTTTCGGCGCTGAAATGGGCAAATAATTCAAATTTGATGTATAGTGGTAGCAATCAGTGTTTAAAAAAGTAGAAAAGTAATAAGTGTTTCATTTCAAAGACTCGTTGGCCTAACTAACGGCTAGGCCCCTTGTGTGAAAACAAGCATGGCAGATGATAAAACGAGATCAGGTCCAGCTCGAGCCCTTGATGAGAGAGCAATAAAAGGGATTATTGAGAAAGCTGTCCAGCACCTTGCGACAAAGGATGACATAGATAAACTGATCTCAACTCTTGAACAAAAATTGGAAGCTGTTATCGATAAAAAAATTGATCTTGCGACGAAACCCTTTGGAGAGAGCACAGGTAAAAGAGTGGTGGGATCCGATGTGCAATCGAACGAGAAATCGTTCGTAGAATCAGACGACACCGTCGGATTATGGACAGTGGAATCCGACGTGCAATCGACTGTGAAATCCGACCCATTACTATTGTCCAGATAGTATGATCAGACGCGTCTGATTGCACATTTGATTGTGCAGAATATTTTACGTTCGATTCTTTGTTCGATTTTGCAATCGATTTTGCGTCGGATTATGCAACACGTATGATTTCTTTATCGTCTGATTATAGGTAAGATTACACAATCGAATGTTCAGAATATTTCACGTTTGATTCTTTGTTCGATTTTTCATTTGATTTTGCATCTGATTATTCAAAACGGATGATTACCTTATCGTCTGATTCTAGGTCAGATTGTACACTCGATTGGGCAGAATATTTTACGTTCAATTCTGTATTTAATTTACAGTTGATTTTAATTCGATTTCACGTCCGATTATTCAAATTATGTGATTGCCTTGTCGTCTGATTATTTGTCTGATTGTACACTCAATTCTAAAGAATATTCCACGTCTGATTTGTGTTTGATCTCACGTCGAATTATGCAACATATTTATTACTGTATTGTCTGATTCTATGTCTGATTGCGTATCTGATTTCATAGACTATTTATTGTTTGATTTCGCATTTAGTGTGGGAATTGGCTGATAGAGCTGCTGAACATAAAAACAAGACAGATATGAGGTAAATGTTTCTTCATGTTTCTTCATCAATCTCCATAGCTAAATGCTAATAACACACCAACACACATATTTCAATTTTATTCTAAAATAACAACACTAATTCAGATTATATATTTAAGCATAACGTATTACACATGAGAGATGATCTGCAAATTGTGTTTGATAAATCTAACAATCCTTTGATGATGGCAACCCGGGGGGGGGGTACTTGAATAGATTTTGGTCGGGGACGTGCCATCGAAGCTTCAAAAACATACCCGTTCCTTATACCAATTTTGCGAAAAAGTATACCCGACCTTATACCAATTTTCCAAAAATGTATACCCGACCTTATACCAATTTTGCGAAAATGTATACCCAACCTTATACCAATTTTGCGAAAATGTATACCCGACCTTATACCAATTTTCCGAAAATGTAAACCCGACCTTATACCAATTTTCCAAAAATGTATACCCGACCCTATACTAAATCTCCGAAA
>REGM01000463.1:61843-93991 GCA_004194415.1 Aurelia aurita
AAAAAAAAAAAAAAAAAAAAAAAAAAATTCTGGATTATTTGTTTGGGTCTCAAAAATGAGAAAAGTTTGAAAAATATAGAAAAGCATGATTTACAAAAGATTTTTTAATTTTTTGGGGGTGTAGGGTAAGAAAATTTTTTTTTTTGGGTCGATTTTTATGCTAGGAATTATTTTTTTGGGTTGATGGTTTGTACCCCAGCCTGAGTACCTCTATCCTAAATATATATCAGTACCCCCCCCCCCCCCTGGGTAGGTAAGCATGTAAGAAAAAGGAAGAGAAGGGGTAGGCTGGAATGATATAATTGTAAATAGTTAAATTGTTTGTTAAGTCCTGCAAGGGAAAGATTTCCAAGTTTGGAAATTATTCGCTTCTTCATAGTCTTTCTTTTAGTACTGTCTGTGGGTGCAAAAAGGAGGCCAAGAATCATCATATCATCAGTTGAGTGGTTGGGTAAATTGAAGTGTTTAAAGATGTTGCTATCGGGGTCATTTTCATATTGCTCGTTGAGATGGATATTGTGTTTAACATTTCGCACATGCTCTCAGAATCTGTTTTTGATTTGCCGAGAAGATTCACCGATATATATAATGTTGCATTTGGTGCAGGAGATAGAGTAGATGATGCTTGATGACGAACAAGTAAAACAGGCTTTGATGGTGAAGGTTTTGTTTCCGTTGGGGATTGTTGTGATTGGGTTGACGTGGGTACATGTTTGGCAGAGGTGGTGTACCGGGAGAGTCTGAGTGTGAGCGCCCGTAGAACCCCTCGTTAATTGATTTTGCTTTATTATTATATTTTTTTATGTAAATTAGGTAGAACCCCGTGAGAGAGATCGAAGGAGTAGTTGTGACGAGGAGCGAGTTGGAAGAGAAAGAAAAGAGATTAGAGTAGAACAGTAATTCGTAATCTGTAGGAGGGGAAAACATTTAGTTGCTGTGATCGTTTCGTTGATGTATAATTCCGAGTTGGTAGAATTTGGAGTTTGTTTTGTGTGCCTGTTCTATTTCTAGTGCGAACATATGCGAAGCTTTCGGAGCAAAACTGATGTCCCCACTGATGTCCCCACTGATGACTTGGAAATAATTTGTATTGAGGTTGAACCACCAAAAAGCAAGTCCTTTCTTGTTCTGGCTTGTTACAGGCCGCATAGTGACCCTGTTGCTTCTTTTGATAATCTAGAAAAAGTTCTTTCCTATTTGGACAAGGAGGGAAAAGAAATCATCCTTCTAGGAGACACAAATTGTGATCTTGCTACAAAACAAGCTGAACAGCCCATTGACAATGACACTAAACACGTGACTGGTCTGGATGAGTTCTTCAGCTTCAAACAGCTTATCAAAGAACCAAGCAGGGTCACTCTTACTACTTCTTCTATCATTGATCATATAGCTACAACATGTGCCAGAAACATTGTTGAATGTGGAGTGCATAAAGTTTCTTTGAGCGATCATTATCTGGTTTAGTGCATTCGTAGATTTAATGGTGCAGTTGAAAAAGGCCATAAAATGATCAAAACTCGCAAAATGAAAAATTTCAACAAGGAAGCATTCTTGGCTGATGTTTCTGGCATGTGTTGGGAGCAAATGCTCACTGAAACTGATGACATAAATACTCTTGTTAACTATTGGTCTAGCTTGTTCTCTCTAATCATAGAAAAACATGCCCCAATTGTTGAAATGCGTGTCTCAGAGAAATATTGCCATTGGATTAATAAAGACCTTAGGGCACTAATGCAGACTAGGGATAAGCTAAAAAAGTCTACATCGAAAAGAAAGTCCCAGTTTCTTATGGACACATACAGGCAGATCCGTAATAAGGTCAACACTATGAATAATCAGCTTAAGAAGCAATATTACACTGACAAGATTTCTGCCTGTCAAGGTAGCATGAAGAGTCTTGGAAGACAATTAATGAGCTGCTTAATAAGAGATCAAAGTCTAGCAACATTGAATGCCTCAAAGAGTTGGGTACTGAAACTGTTCACAAAAAAGACATTTCTAATGTAATGAACAATTTCTTTTGCTCTGTAGGTAAGGATCTTGCAAACAAAATTCCTCCTGTCCCTAATCCTCTTCTATCAGGTGACTATGAAGTTAACGAAGTCAAGGCTGAGTTCAACTTCAAGACTATTGAAGTTGAGGAGATCAGGGCTGCCTTTGCTAAGGTTAAAACTGCAAAGAGCTTTGGGACTGACAATATCTCTAGCTACTTTTTAAAGCTTGCCTTACCTTTCATTGAAAACTCTCTGGCTTTCTTGTTTAATACCTCAATTGAAACAAGCCAGTTTCCAGAATCGTGGAAGGTTGCTAGAGTCACTCCAATTTTTAAAGAAGGAGATAAGACTGAAAAGTCCAACTATCGCCCAATTTCAGTCTTACCTGTCATCTCAAGGCTCTTTGAGAAACTTGTTTTTGACCAGTTGTATCAGTATATGAAAGATAATGGTCTCTTCTCTCCTGACCAATCTGGCTTCTTGCGCCTGCATTCTACACTTACTTGTTTACTTAAAAACACTGATGACTGGTACAACGGGCTGGACCTTGGTCAGCTTGTGGGACTAGTATTCATTGATTTAAAAAAGGCTTTTGATACTGTTGACCATGAAATTCTCTGCAAAAAGCTCCGAGTTTATGGTGTTCAGCATCGGGAGCTATCGTGGTTTAGGTCTTACCTATCCAACCGGAAACAATTTTGCAGGGTTAATGGTGTTGCTTCAGATATAATGGACATAGAAGTCGGTGTGCCACAAGGCTCCTGTCTTGGCCCTCTTCTATTCCTCATTTACATCAATGATCTCCCACAGGCTGTCCAAGGTTCTACTGTGTCCATGTATGCTGACGATACCAGTCTATGCCATCAGTCCTATGATATGACTCAGCTGAATGAGGCTATTAACAACGATCTTAGGCATTTGGACACCTGGCTACAAGGCAATAAGCTTTCCTTGAATGTTGCAAAAACACACTCTATGCTTATTACCACCAAGCAGAAACGTAACATTCTCAAAAGTTCAAATCATTATTTAGAACTGAATATTCGCGAAAACGAGCTTGAAATAGTCCAAAAAACGAAATACCTTGGTGTACAAATCGACTGTTCCTTGGATTGGAAAGAACAAATTAAGGCTGTTTCTGCCAAGGTCTCAAGGGCTGTTGGCTTTTTAAAACATGCCAAGAATTTTCTACCAAGGGAGACCCTGAAAACTCTCTACACGGGTATTGTTGAGCCTCACTTTCGATACTGTTGCTCTGTCTGGGGTTGTTGTGGTCTTACTGAAGTCAACCAGTTGCAAAAGCTTCAGAACCGGGCTGCCAGGATCGTAACGAATAGCAGCTTTGAGACCCCAAGCAGACCACTTATCGAAGGGCTAGGTTGGAAGACCATTCAACAACTTATTAGTAATGAGTCTGAAACAATGGTCTTCAAATCACTCAATGAGCTGGCTCCACAATACTTGTGTGGACTTTTCACAAGAAACTCGCAATGCTCCGCCCGTACCCTCCGTAATACTGACACTGACGTAAGGTTACCAAAGAAAAAATCTGCGAATGGGCAAAAATGTTTTTCTTTTCGGGGAGCAAAATTATGGAATAGCCTCTCAGCTGAGTCCAAACAGGCATCCTCTCTGAATAGCTTCAAAAATTCTATACAGACATGAGGGCGAGGCCGGATTTTGTGGCGGAGGCGCTGGCTGCTCTTGGTTGGCGGGCTGGGCTGGGGCGATTGGTGGTCCGGGTCTACGGTCACCGGTTGCTTTGGCTTGGCGCGTCGATCGGGGATGGCTGGCGCTGGTGTTACAGAGTCAGCCCTTGCCCAAAATTTTTAATTTGTTTTCTCTTTGTAAATATTTTCTTTTAAATAAATTATCAATTATTGTAATTAGGTTTTAACATTATGGTTTTTCCTGTAATTAGGTTTGGACTATTTTAGTTTAGATTATATTGTAACTGTTTTTAATGGAGGGCCCCTTGAAAATCAGCCTTTGCTGAAGGGCAACCCTCCCTAAATGAATCAAATATGAAATATNGGCGATTGGAGGTCCGGGTCTACGGTCGCCGGTTGCTTTGGCTTGGCATGTCGATTGGGGGTGGCTGGCGCTGGTGTTACAGAGTCTGCCCTTGCCCAAAATTTGTAATTTGCTTTCTCTTTGTAAATATTTTCTTTTAATATAAATTATCAATTATTGTAATTAGGTTTTAACATTATGGTTTTTGTTGTAATTAGGTTTGGACTATTTTTATTTTAGATTATATTGTAACTGTTTTTAATGGAGGGCCCCTTGAAAATCAGCCTTTGCTGAAGGGCAACCCTCCCTAAATGAATCAAATATCAAAATATCAAATATCAAAAGGGTTAACGCGAGCAGGCGTTTAACCAGGCTGACATTTGGTGACCTCGACGTGACTCCCCCAAGAGACGGTAGACTGTGAGTTTGTCTTTTCCCTTTTATTGCGGCGGAGCCGCAAATCTATTCGAGTTGAATGAAAACTGGCGAGCGATGTGTGTGGAACGAACGAACGAACGAACGAAATAAGTTTTGTTCTTGGAGACCCAATTGTGGCTGTCAAATGATACCACTGCGGGTCAACACAGAAATTAGCGCATGCGCAGTATTGAAATTATGATATTAACATCTTATTGTTGCATAGCAAATACCTCATTATAGACATGGTCATTTGACTTAATCAAAGGGCAATATACCAACCAATTTGTCATGCAACTGTATTTATTTTTGAAGTTTCAGGACTTTAGAAGATTCTTACATGGGGACATTGCCTGCACAAGTTGCTATTATAATAAATAAAATAGCGTAGATGTAAAAAACACAAGTTGCTATTGACCACAATCTTAAACATTTTGACGAACATTTTTGTGAGTAAACCCAGTTCGCAGCACTCTCTGACTATTGTTATTGCTAGTCTTGTCTTGTGATATTTGATGTTCAAGAAGAAACGAACGAAGAACCACAGAAAATCAAGAGCAAAGAGAGTGGAATAAATTCTTTTGAAATTGTATGTTGGCACAACGGGCCTATTGTTGTTTATTTTTATAACGGGAATACTTGGATGTGCTTGTTTCGAGCCCGTTGTTTTATTGAAATTTTGATGAATGAACTGAAAGGATTTGTGTTGATTTCAATATCATCGTTCCAGACATTGCGTGTTTCAGTGACTGCAAACTATTTATATTTATGTGAGATAAAGTTGTTTTCTTTCTCGCTTTGATCTGCTTTGGTCTGGATTTAGAGACAAAGTTTTCGTTGATAGACTTGAATACGGGAAGTTTTGGGGTGTGCCCCTAGGACTTTTTACGCCATGGCACAACAGGGAATACAGCCCGATATCGAAGAGTTAGAACTTGAATTGCAAGCAACCCTTGCAAGCTCAACGAAAGAAAAACTAATCGAAGTTTGCGGAAAACTAAACATAACAGACCGGGAACTTGCAAATAAATCACGTTTATCGTTGTAAAACTTATTATTTTGCATGTTGAAACTGAAGTCGAGGGGCGTGACGATGCTGGACAAAGGACATTCATGGCTGCCGTCCAACAACATGTTGTAGAGAAAGGTCCGCCCATTGTAATTGACCGGGGGGATGCTGATAGCCTAGATGGTTCTACCCCAGGAAACGAGGCGCCGCTCACTGAAAACGAAGTCGGAGGGGAAGGTACGATTTTCCAGGGCCATGTAAATGATTTAAGCGGAAATTCAGGCTCAGTAAAGATGGGAAATGTTGGAGAACCTCAAGCCCATTCAAAAATGGGTGAAAACAGCGAATTTGAGATGTTGAAAACAATTCTTAAACGGGATCTAAGAATTTCTGGGACAATAGGGGGCGACGGACAGAGAGTTCAACTTTCCTACATAAGCCTTAATCGCCAAATTCAGAGTGCTTTAAGTAAGGGATACAAGGAAAGAGAAATAGTTGATTCAGTTATTCGAGCCATTGCCCAGGGGGTGCAGTTGCGGGATTACCTTGAAGCAATGCGCGATTCTGGTTTACCAAGCGTTATGAAAATCATACGTGCCCATTACCACGAGAAGAGTGCAGCAGAGTTATTACGCAAGCTTGGAAAATCTTGTTCAGTCCCCTACGGAGGAGCCAAGGGACTTTCTTTAGAGAGCCCTGAATTTGCGGGAGAAAATAATTTTCGCATCTCACGAAGAACACAGCAAGCTCAAGTATGATGACGCCCAGTGTCAGTCATTGTTCCTCCATGCCATAGAAACAGGGCTAATAAGCAATAGTCTAAGGTCAAGAATGCGCCCCCTCTTGAAAACAACCAATATCAAAGATGAAGATCTCATTGCTGAACTGAATATAGCTGTAACTGAGGAGACAGAAAGAAATACAAAGCTTGGGGTGGGTGCAAAAGCAAAAGTCAAAATTGCGCAAGTTGAGGAAAACACCCCAAAACCAGATGACCCCCCAACCAAAGTTAACCCCACTGAACAGCTCATAAAGGAGATGAGGGCGTTGAGAGTGGATGTAGCAACTCTAAGGCAGGAAATGACAAAGCAGAAGGATCGGGAATCCACATCGGGCGGCTGGGCCCGTGGAGGGGGGCCAAGACAAGATTGGCCCCGAGGCTGTGAGAAGTGTGTCCGAGATTGGAAAAATTGTACTCACTGTTGGAAATGCGGAGCCAGTTAACACTTTGCTTATCGATGTCCACAGAACAAGGGTCAGGGAAACTACCCCCGTCTGCTGACACGGGACGCTCAGTAGTCGGTAACAGTGATATGAAGTCCCCTTGTTGTAGATGGTGTAGAAAAGTAAAACATGCAAATGAGCTCCTTCGCTGTGGCTCTTGTTTATCGGTTGATTATTGCAGCAAGGCTTGCCAAAAGAGAGACTGGGAGGAACATAAGGGAATTTGTGCTGCTATAAAGCATCTTTCAGCCCAAGAATGTTGTACAGAGGGCAAAGGAGATGGTGAAGACCCTGGTGTATTTGCCGCCCACTTGACACCTATTGAAAAACAGAACATTGCAAACATCATTGGACGAAAATGTACAGTTAAGGGCAGGCTAAATGTGAAATAATTAGACATTTTACTAGATAGTGGTGCTCAAGTATCAGTCATCAATGTGAAGCAGTTACAGGAACACTGCCCAGGAACAGTAATTAAGGATATTCAGGAGTTACTTGGAATGGAGCTTGAACTAGTTACTGCAAACGGAACACAATTCCCATACGTTACTTTGAAATCGGACAAGGATCCGCTCTGAAGTCAATTGAGGTTCCTATTCTTGTTACAGAGATGTCACTAGACTGTCCAATCATTGGTTACAATGTCCTTGAAACGCTGCTGAGAAGTAATACAGAATCACATACAGATCTGTTATCAGGTTTATTAGACACATTTGGGACACTGTCAGAAGAGAAAGTAGATGCTTTAGTGAATTTAATAGAATCAGATGAAGAAACAGTCTTGTCAACAGTAAAATGTGGAAAGAAAAACATCGCAGTAAAGTCAAGAGAGACAATGAGCATCCCATGTCGTGTATATACGGGCTATATTGAAAGAAATACTCCAGTCCTGTTTGAGAAGTCAAGTGATGGTGATTTTCCATCTGAACTGGAATTATGTGACTCGCTGATCATACTCAAGAGAGGAAACTGTGCGAGAAATCAATGTCATGTGTATCAACAATAGCTCTCATGATGTTATTGTACAAAACCGTACCATTCTTGGAAAGCTAAGCCAAGTGAGATCAGCAACACCTTTTCAAGTCAAATGTAATTACACTGACAGTATGATCAAGGTGACTAATAGCAAGGGCGAAGCTTGTGAAAGTAGTGATCTGCCATCAGATGATAAACAATCAGAAGTTCCTAAAAAGACATCACAAGAGAAGATTCCAGAGGTGAAATTACCCCAAGGATTGGCATCAGAGCAGACAGACATAATAATGAATATGCTGAAAGAGGAGAGAGGGGCTTTTTGTAGCAGTGAAGGTGATGTTGGCTGTGCAGAAGAATTACAGATGAAGATAAACTTGTCTGATAACCGCCCTGTTGAGAAGAATTATTTTGGGGTCCCAAAGCCTTTATATCCTGAATTGAAGGCATATGTGGAAGATTTGCTCAATCGAGGTTTTATCACAAAATCACGCTCACCCTATAGCAGTGCGTGTGTTGTTGTGCGTAAAAAGGATGGGTCAATGAGACTTTGCATTGACTACAGAGAGCTGAATTCGAAGACCATTGCTGATAGACACCCTATCCCTAGAATACAAGACACGCTTGATAGCCTTGCTGGTCAGAAATGGCTTACTACATTGGATCAGGGCAAGGCATATCATCAGGGATTCGTAGACCCTACCAGCCACCAACTAACAGCTTTTGTGACACCCTGGGGCCTTTACGAATGGGTGCATATCCCGATAGGGCCTTAAGAACGCGCCTGCAGAATTTCAAAGGTTCATGAAACACTGTCTAGAAGATTATAGAGATGAATTTTGTGCGCCATATTTGGATGACGTTATCATTTACTCAAAATCTTTTGAAGATCATGTTGAGCATGTGAGGAAGATTCTGCGCCGCTGAAAAGAGAAGGGAATACGACCAAAGAAATGTGACCTATTCAAGACAGAGGTAACATACTTAGGACGGATTATCTCAAAAGAGGGACACCGCATTGACTCTACCGGGATAAAGCCAGTTCTCAGCCTGAGAGATTGGACACCAAAAACTGTTGGTGATGTGCGTCATTTAGTTGGCTTGTTGGGATATTACAGAAGGTATATACCTGATTTCTCACGAGTAGCCAAGCCCATTTATGAGTTGTTAAAGGAAACATTGCCTCGACCCAAAGAAAAGAACGGACAAAAAAACAAAAGGGAGGTCGTTCATCTACTCAGGTACAATCAAACAGACAAATACAAAGGACGGAGGAACATCGGCGAATCCTGAACCAGCTACTTGGTTGCCTCACAGAGCCTCCTGTTATGGCCTACCCTGACTTCAACAAGCCGTTTGTGCTTGATGTCGACGCTTCACAAGAAGGCTTGGGAGCTGTCTTGTACCAGAAACAGGAAAATCGGATGAGAGTAATTGGATACGCATCACGGACCTTGACGCCAGCCGAGCAGAACTATCACCATCATTCAGGAAAATTAGAGTTGTTGGCATTAAAGTGGGCAATAACAGAGCATTTCAGGGATTATCTTTTTTATGCATCTCACTTTACAGTGTGCACTGATAATAATCCCTTGACGTTTGTCATGACATCAGCAAAGCTCAACGCAAGTGGGTACAGATGGGTAACTGAACTTGCCAACTTCAATTTCAACATAAAGTACAGACCAGGTCATGCAAACAAGGATGCTGACTTTTTGTCACGCATGCCCAAAGATACTTCCTCTGTTATTGAAGCATGTACTGAAAAAGTGTCACCAACAGAGATTTATTACAGCCGATGCAAAGTACTGGACAGATATTTGAATGCTCCAGCGGCTAACTTGAACCCAATGGACAAACAACACCTTGCTCAAGCGTAGAAAGATGACCCTGTTGTAGGTCGCATACTAGCCTACAAATGTCAAGGAGAGAAACTGACTGCGGCAGATCGGCATGCAGAGCATCCAAACTTTCGTGTCTTGATGCATGAATGGAAGAAACTAGAACAAGCAGCTGATGGCATTCTTTATCGGAGAACCAGCAAAGGAAGACAGCTTGTTTTACCCTCAAGGTACCATCGGATGGTTTACAAGCACTTGCACGAAGATTTAGGACATATAGGTCCCGACAGAGCAATTGAGATGGCGAGAGAACGTTTCTATTGGCTGGGTATGGCACGGCACGGGACATAGAACATCATATCAAGAATGTCTGCCAATTTATCAAGAAAAAGCGACCAAATCTGCAAGCACGAGCATCAACAAAAAGCATCCAAACAACGGAGCCATTTGAACTTGTTTCACTGGATTTCGTACATCTGGAACGCAGTTCCGGTGGCTATGAGTATATTGTTGTGCTCATAGACCACTTCACAAGGTTTGCACAGGCCTACCCCTGTAGGAACAGATCAGCAAAGACCGCCGCGGAAAAGCTTTTCAGCGATTTTATACTCAGGTTTGGGTTCTCAAAGCAAATCCATCACGACCAAGGCAAGGAGTTCGAAAATTCATTATTTCACAGTCTGGAACAGTTGACAGGTATTTCGCGCTCAAGAACGACGCCTTATCACCCGATGGGAAATGGACAGTGCGAGAGATTCAATCAAACTCTCTTAGGAATGCTCAGAACCATGGCTGATTCCCAAAAATCTAATTGGAAGAGCCATGTCAACAAAATGACGTTCGCTCATAATTCAACGAGAAACGATGCAACTGGATTTTCACCGTTTGAGTTGCTTTTCGGTCGAAAACCCCAATTGCCAATTGACATCATATTTGGAGAGACTGAAACAGTAGTTGCCAAAACCTACCCCGAGTATCTGAGACAGTGGCGGACCGCGATGGAAGACGCACATCGGATTGCTGCAGAAAAGGCTGGACTTAGCTCCGCAAAGGGCCGAAACTAGTATGACAAGAAAGTTAGAACGTCTGAGCTGAAGCAAGGAGACAGAGTACTCGTCAAGAATCTGCTGGAAAAGCGAGGACCAGGAAAATTAAGGTCGTTTTGGGAGGACACAATATACGAAGTTGTAGATCGGAAAGACCCAAACAATGCAGTGTACATGATCAAGCCATTCGATAAGCTTGGACGACAAAGAGTTCTACATCGTAATCTACTTTTACCATGTCCATATCTACCTTACGAGGCGGGCAAAGTAAAGGAGCCAAGCCAATCAAAGCCTCGAAACCCTCGTAATTCGCAAAAGACCCACTCACCGTTTTCCAGGGAATGCAGTCAACAACCTGTCAGTACAGATATGGATCAAGATGAATATGATGTGCACCATCAGTTTAGTCCAAATCAACTAGATGCTGCTGCACGATTATTTTCTTCTGTTACGGGTAATGATGCAAATTCAAACACAGAAATTACCAATAGCGAGCCGAGAACCGAAATTGAATGCGCAGAGTTACCAGAGGCACCAGAGGCAAATGCTGATGATACAAGTCTTTATTACTTTTCGAAAGATATTTCTCAGTTGAACGAGGCTATCAATGAAGATCTAGGGAAACTTGATAGGTGGCTAAAGGGGAACAAATTATCCCATAACGTAACTAAAACCCACGCTATGTTGATTACCACCAAACATAAGAAGAAGCAGCTCGAGATTTCCGGTCAAACTTTCCAACCTTCCATTCGCGAGACGAGTGTCGAAGTTGCAAGTAACACTAAATACTTAGGTGTCCAAATAGACGAACATCTCTCATGGAAGGAGCACATAAAAGCGGTCACTGCGAAAGCCTCGCGTGCAATTGGCTTCTTGAAATACGCCAAAAAGTATCTTCCTATTGCAGTCGTGAAAACTCTCTATAGTAGCATCGTTGAGCCTCACTTCCAATACTGTTGCTCTGTCTGGGGTTGCTGCAATTCCACTGACATCTTACAATTGCAAAGACTTCAAAACAGAGCAGCTCGTGTCGTGACTAATAGTCAGTTCGATGCTCCTAGTAAACCTTTGATACAAAGTTTAGGTTGGCAAACGATCGAGCAGTTGATTGATAGACAATCAAAAATGACGGTTTTTAAATGCCTTAACGACCTTGCTCCTAGATATCTTAGCGAACTTTTCATCAAAAACGCTGATTGCGCCGCACGCAACCTACGAAATACAACCACTGACTTAAGGCTACCTTTGAAAAGTTCTTCTACTGGACAAAAATGCTTTTCGTTCAGAGGTGCAAAAAACTGGAATAGCCTTTCAACTGAGGTTAAGCAGGCATCTTCACTTAATGCCTTCAAGAACCATATTTAGACTAGAGCGATTTGTAGATATTTTAGACTAGATTAGCATTATACATTCCATTAGATT
Source organism: Aurelia aurita (assembly GCA_004194415.1). Classification (NCBI taxonomy): domain Eukaryota; kingdom Metazoa; phylum Cnidaria; class Scyphozoa; order Semaeostomeae; family Ulmaridae; genus Aurelia; species Aurelia aurita. Next base: position 73,782 of record REGM01000463.1, read on the forward strand.
AATAAAACATTCCATTTATTGTAAATAGGTTTTTTTTNCTTGGGGTACTCCTGATACAATTTCTTGGAAAGAACTGTAGACATTATTTATCCGCACACTCTGCTTCCGTTTTTTAAGATAGGAATAGACAAGAACAAGTGCATTTTCATCAAAGCCATATGCATGAAGTTTGGCTATTATCAAATCGTGCGGGATGCAATCAAAAGCTTTCGAGAGGTCCATCAAGACGGACCCTACAATAAAATTATTATCAAGCTTGGATTTCCACTCTTCTACAAGTTTAATTAAAACATGCTGTGTACTGTAGGCTGTTCTATAAGCTGCAATAAAAATCGAAAGAGTCTTATCAAGGAAGGGACTGAGCTGTTCCTTTAGAATTTTTTCGAAGATTTTGGAAAAAGTGTTAAGGACACTGACCGGACGATAATTTCTTTCCGCAGTACGAATGGGTTCACATTTGTCTAATGGGCAAACTGCAGCAGTTTTTGCATTCTGGGGAAATATGAAGTTACGAATGCTGCAATTGATGGCGTTAGTAAGAGGGACAGCCAATTCATCGCTTGCCAGAGAAACTAGTTTTGGTGGAATTTGATCAACACCTGTTGATTTACTGCCATCGAGCCTCTTTAATTGGAGCCATACATCTCTGGTAGTAACCTCATTGAAAGAAAAGGTTTCAAAAGTATGTTCAGGGTCTTGTACTATAGCTAGGATACTCGGATGATCCTTGTACTTATCAAGAATTAACCTAACAATTTCTCGATCATCATCAATAGAATTCGTATCGGCGATGCTGGATGGTTTCTTACCGGAAGTATTTTCGACAATATTTATATAATAATCGTTAAAAATCTCACATAAATCATGATCATTAGTAACTATTTTGTCATCTTTAACAAGTGAGATATCAGTACCTGCTAGACCACCCTTATTTGAGAGAAAAGGTTTCACCAGATCCCAGAAGGCTTTATTGGACATGAGACCATTGCTTGTGACTCTCTTGAAATGATTCTTAATGGCTTTTTTACGTAGGGCAACGCATCGATTTCGTTGCTTCTTGAAAGCTACTTCATTTTCCCTGGAAGGGTGTTTATTCAATCTAGTTTTGAACCTAGCACGAGTGTACATAGCTTTTTTCAGTTCTCGATTCATAAAGGGTGCATTGTTTCCCCTTAGAAACTTTGTTTTGATGGGAGCGTGTTTATCCACTATATTTCGGAAATCAGTGGTCAATTGATCGTAAGATTTATCAGGGTTAGTCTCATTGCATTCAAATTTGGCTTGCTTTACATCCTTCAAGAAATTCTCAGGGACAAAGTTTTTGTAGCTTCGATATTTTATTTGTTTCGGTTTTAGCCTGGGAACAGTTGATTTCATAGTGGTAGCTACAAGACAATGATAGTCACTTAGACCAGTTTCAAAAACAGAGGTCTTCTGAAAAGACCTGGGTCGATTTGTTAGAATAACGTCAATGGATGAGCTATGGTTTTTTGTGAAACAAGTTTTCGACGTCACTAAATTGGATAGACCGAACACATCACAAAAAGAAACCAATTTGTCAAAACCGGGATCTGTTTTATTTTGAGTATCAATATTGATATCGCCCATCAAAATTATGTTATCGTACCGATCCAGCGCACGATTTAAGGAAGTGGACAGATCTGAGAAAAATGTTGCTATATTGACATTTGGGGGACGGTAGATACTGTAGATAATCCACTTCTTTTTCGCAACTACTAGTTCAGAACACAAAAGCTCAAGAGAAGGGACTTCGAAAGAGGGTACCCTATTGCAAATAATGCCATTCCTTGAGTATTGCATAAGGCCACCTCCAAATTCAGACCTATCCAGGCGTATTGGACTTTTGTAATTATTAATGAGAAACAATTCAGTTTTAAAATCCGAGTTTAATTTTGTTTCTTCTATGAGTAATATATCAGGCAGACATTTTTCAGCGATCACTCTGAGATCGATGATTTTATTTCTAAGACTGTTTATGTTTAAAAAACCTATGAGCAAGTTCCTGGCACAGTCGACCCTTAGACTAAAAAAGTCGTCGATATCATTACTTTCAGACCCGCCAACGGACCCCGATGAAACGCTCGCCGACGAAACTCCGCTAGATTCTAGCAAAGATTCATCAGCAAACAACCCACCAGAATCCATCAACGAGCCCGAAAGCAATGACACCGACGCTGAAGGTGAATCGATCGTTGTTAAGCTAAAACGTCGTGCAAAATAAAACTCTATTCAAAGTACAATTATTTATACTATATTTGTTTTGCATCTAATATGCTTCAAGTTGATTATTTGAGTCATTTTGAGTTTATATTTTGCTAGAAAAAGGAACAAAAACTGCGAAGATAATTAGCGCATGAAATAAAGGGTTAGTTTAAATCTACTTATGCTAAAAACAGAAACTGCAAAATGCTACAAAGTGTATGTTTTTAATCTATGATATGTTTCGTACTATTTGCAGCAATTTTTGAGAAAATCGGTTGAGAAATTTATTGAATAGAATTGTTCTTGTCAAGAAGCTATTAATCTGCCAAATTTCCCTTGTTTTTTGGTTGCCTGGCAATGAATCACCTGACTACTTAGTTAGCATTGTTGTATTTGAAAAGAAAATTACACCCCATGGAACGTGTGTGCAGTACCGTGGGGGATGTTCAGTACCGTGGGGGATATTCAGTACGTGTGGGGAAGCATAGCCTCCAAATCTTTTCTTTTGTCCAAATCTCCCCTGTGGTTCTGCTCCATGCTCTGATCAAATCTCTGACATTTTTGACAGTTTTGACCACCATCCCAAAAAAAAACATTGCACGCACGGGTAAGTCGATTTTCATCGACATTTCAACTGGAGAAGGTTCTCCATGCCTTGGACCATAAGTGTTTTCAGCATTGCCTTGCGATCGCTACAAATAACCCGAAAAATCACGATTTGAAATTTTGGTTGCAGTTTTCAAACCAGATCAGCGCTTCCCTCCCCTCTACGAATTACTTTCCCCGTGAAATATATTTTTTCATAATGTGCAACTTGTTTAATAATTTCCTGCGCTATGAAGATATGCTATTTAACAGAGAAGTTTCAAAATTTCCTACGAATCGTGACACGAGTCGTGAATGTCCACAACACAAACCTTTCGTCTGTCGATCAGGAGATTTCAAGAAGTAGGCACCGCCGCAAACACAACCAAGTCTCCTGACAAAGCTCACTAATAAAAAAAGGAATCTTCTTTTACCAAAAATGATTTTGAGATATTTCTTCACTTCTGCAAATAAATTTCAATGGTCCTCAATAGTTCATAAATCCCAGCTGCCTCGACCAACTTCTGTAAACATCACTTTATGGCGCGTTCAGGACCTGGGCCCAAGAAAACAGCAAATGGCGGGAAAAATTTCTGGAGAAAACTGTGGCTGTCGTCATTTTTATATATGGAAAAAATAATTTTGTATCTAGCGACTTTTCAAAAATGAGGAGAGGAAGACCGAAGTCTTGTGCAAATGCAAAGCATAAAGAATGGAACAGCACCTCTACCTATTTAATCAACCTGAAAGACCGACTTGGAAGTGCAAGCATTTTTACGAAAGCTTTCAGCACCACAGCAAAGCATAAGCTCTTTTGCACAGACTGCCTGATGAAATGTCTCGACAAAAGATCCTACACTGCGAGTCGCCCAAACAATTTCAGAAGTTTTTCTTCTTATCAAAAGGTTTGTTTGAACTCACGAACTTTTACAGTGTTTTTCGTTCATGTCCATCAAGATGATGCTGCCAGTTTGCTCACAATAAAATTACCATTTTCAGTACAACACACATTAACAAGTGAAATGGGTAGACTGGCAAATCTAAATGAATATTTGACAGTACATCTCAAAACTATATCGTGATATTTCCACAAGAACATTCTCAATCAATTGTTTATAGTTAGGACCAAACTGGTTGCAAAATCTGACAAATTAGCATATCAAAATTGAAGCTGGCCTGCCAAAGAAGAGGAGAGGCAAACGGGAGGTCAAGGAGGCAAATATATACAAAACTACTGGAGACAAAGTGAAATGAATATTAAGTGACCAAATGAATATTCCCAGATCCTATAGTCAAATCCTTTTAGGTGGCAGTGAAAATACAAGCCATTTTGAAAGTTATATTTTGTTGTGTTTATACTTAAACTGCTGATATCTTACCTTCCTATATATATATTTGTTTTTCCCAATTCTAATAGTCCATTATTTACCTTAAGAACAACCTGCCAGCAGTAAAACTTGGATTGCAAGATTTGCATGAAACTTTAAAAAAAGATTCTTCTCAATTGATAATGAAACCAAAATAAGTCACTCCAGAATTTTAATCAGCATATTACAACTCCAGTTTCAGGAAATCATGGCAGACTTTGCAAGTTCCAGTGATAACAACACGCAGTCTTCGCATTCAAGCAGCCAGAAAACAGAATCACTTGGTTCTCCAGTTGTGTATGACAACGTTCAAGAAACTGAGGTGGATGATGATGATGTTAGAAATTCTGACTTGATCTTTGAAGAAGTTGAAGTTTCCGGTAAAGCATACTGCCTTGTTCCTAAGTCTCTTGTGAACTATGTCTCCAAAACGCCAGTAACTGTGCAACATTTTGATGGAATTGGGGCAGTTGAAGTTGGCGACAAGTACATGTACATATCCACAGCGCTTCTTCCAAAAATAAGTGAGATAATTGATAAAAGTGTTGACCTTCAAGATGAAGTTAAACGTTGCAGAAGCTTGATCCACACAAGGTATGGATCAAACAGCACTCCTCCATTTGATCCTAATTCTGTGAGGGAAATTTGCGAAGCTTCTGGAGCAACTAAACTGTTTGAAACATTAATGTCAACAATGTCTTCTGATGACCAGTCTGCTAGCAGAAAAGAGCTTAATGAAAAAACGTGTGTAGCAATCATGTACATGTTAATGTATGGCCAGTTACAGAAGGCAAGCTGGTTCCAAAAGGTAAAGTCCAGTCAGGTCGTCAGAAAAGGCATCAGTGAAACTGGTTTGGCCATTTTAAACAAAAGTGGTATTGCCATATCAAAGACAACACAGCGGAGAGAGCTCTACAGGACAGCAGAAAATCATGACCAGCTTTTTGCAGAATTCATCTCTGACGCAGCTTCATCAAAAGATCTACTCGTTGTCATGATTGATGATTATACCAATATTCATACAAAACGCTGCCCTGTTGATCAAAACACCTCATCAGCAAGGAGTATGGCAACCATCCTCTTGAAAAGATTTTGTGATATTCCAGGAATTCCTGCAGACAGAGCTTTTACCACCATCAATCCCACTGGTGTTAGTGTAGATTTGCTGAAAGATCTCCTTCTGCAAGCCTTCATTTTCCTATGCTTCAACAATGCCTCCCTGGATTCGTGCTGCCTTTTTCGACCCTGAAATGGAAAGAAACAGGATTGAGATTCATGACTACCAGGAACAACAATCATTAACAGAATTACGAAAAATGAAGGATTGTAGGCTCATAGACGAGTTGGAGCTTCCTTTGAAGAGCTTTGCAAATTTCTTTCCGCTGCTTCACATGCTGTAGATAAAGGTCTTGGACAATACTTAGAAAATGTCATTTGTCCACAACCAGGAGACTGGCCTGCTCAATTTTATATGAGGCAGCTGCAGTTCAACATTCCCACTGGTGGACCAACGTTCCTGGAAAATGTAGTTCTCTTCATTGGCCCACTCCATGTGCAATTGAATTCGAGAGAGTGTGTTTGCCTCCTCAACATCCAGCTTTTCAAAGCAGCATATTCCTGGATCTTTGGAAAGCGAAAAAAGCTAGCCAATAAGCCAACAGCTTGGAGAATATCTGTGCTAGAGGAGATTCTTTATGGGGGATGGACATTGGTGAGAGATCAAGTGATTGTTGCCTTTTCTGGGTGCAAAGATGTTCAATATCTTACTCTCCTTAACATCCTTGACAATTACCTCCCATCAGTCCTTTCTGTTTATTCAATCATTTTCAAGAGTGGAAATACCAGGCAATATGCTGATGTCATCTTAAGGTTATGGGTGATGCTCTTCAATTACAAAAGACATCATTATAGCAAGGCACCATTGGTTTGGCTTAGCAATTTCTTGTTCTGGCAGAATCAAAATCATCCTCTCTTCCATGCACTCAGGCAGCATCTCAATGCGTTTGATGAATACCCGGTTGAGAACTTTCATTTTGTCTTGCGAGCTCAGACCAATGAGAGTGATAGTGGTGAAGTTCTTTGCCAGAAAGCCAGATCTTTGGATGGAAATGAAACATCAGCTTCTAACTTTGCATCTGTTTTCGAGCCACCCAAAAAGTACAGATTTAAGCGTAACAAGCTGGAAGACCTTAAGCTCAGTGCAGCACAGTTCATCTGCAGCACATTGGTAAACATCAAGGACAACCCAGGCAGTGCAGTCAAGGCTCTCAGACCAAAAGGAAAGCAAAAAAATATGACCTATTGGAAATTGCCACATCTCTATGTAGAAGATGCTGTTGGATCTTGGATTTCAGAGCCAGATCCAATGAAGTTTGTATAAAATTGCAAAACCATGTGCATGTCTTTAAGCTGCATATATGCACATTGTTTTGCTTCATTGTTGAGATACATCTTTCAAAACAGTATATATAATGAATATGTTTATAAAATTTATCCATTGGTAAGAAATGATAAAAAATTAAAAGAAGGAGATGAAAAATGTTAAACTGCTAACTTATCTTTTGAACTCAAATGCTAAAGTTTAAATTGAAAACCAACCCCTGCCTAATCCTTGTGGAATAGTTTCGTTTTTAACCAGATAATCCTGCTCAACAATAATAATGTCATAAAATTGGGTTTTTTAGAAGGAAAACTTATCAATCAAGTTATTCAAATGTATACCATTGTACTTTTTCGTGTGGTTTTATCCTAAAAAATCATGCTAAAGTTTGTGAGATTCGGGTATAAAGTTAACGTTTCCAAGCTTTCCCTAACAATCAAATGGTTATAATTGCCAAGAATTTTTTGCAATGTTGATAATCTGATAAACAAAGAGCTGACCTGTTTTTGTTACCTTTCAGAAAATGTGACCTTCCAAACTGCAATTAAGACTCCAACTGTGTCAAGATTCTCCAAGGATGTGGGCATTCCTTCCATGTGTCATGCCTTCCTTCTGGAATGGGAATCTGCTGTATCTGCAAAGTTGAATTGACAAATGCAATGAAAATCTTGTCTGCCACAGCATCAGAGTCCATCCTTAATCCTCAGCAAGACAAGCACTCAGAAGCTGATGAAGGTGATGACGATGAAGAAGTTGATCTGGAGGCTGACTTAGAAGAACCTGACAGAGATGAAGCAACAGTTGCTGGTCAACTCATGAAGTTGCATCAAGAGATTTTCAGCTGGGGAATGATTGCTGGTCCATGATTTCCTTCTCATTTGGTTCGATACTTGTAAGGCTTGAGTGATTATGAGAAAGTTCACTCTTGCTTGCTAGGTTAACTTGCTTTTTACAACACAACTGTCCCCATGTCTTGTTAAAATTCTACGACAAGAAATGTACAGTACTTGAACACATACATGGGACCTGAAGTCTTAATATGAAGAAGGATGATTAGTAAAGGCTTCCAAAATATTTTTTGCTGTGGCAATGGCTATTTTCAGATAAAACAAACACCTTGAGGTAAAGGGGGGTTTTTGCCAGTGCAGTGCAGTGCCACAAAGGGATTTTTGAAAGGAGAACATCCTTCAAACTCAAACAATTTTACAATTTTAACAGCATGAAATAATGCACAATCTACTGTCTTTATTATGGTCTCAAAATTGCAGAATTTTATCAAAATTTGATCTGAGTGGTAAAGAAGGTTGCTCAGCACGATGTTTAGTTAGGCCTAAGCAGGTCCAAAGTTCTTCGTACGATATTTTGTTGCCAGGTCAATTGTGTTTGGCAGGTCGCTACTACAGACGACAGGCCATACAATTTACTGCTTTCAAGGGTAGAGATCATCGAAGAAATTTCTTGTTCTTTACTAACAAATATATTGATTGACAAATAACTCCACATCTCCAAATGAAGTGGGGAGAGAAAGCAGTGGCGGCGCCAGCCGCCAACGACTGGGGGGGACAAACCGAAATGGAGGTCCGGGGGCGAAGCCCCCGGGAAAATTTTCAGGACCACTCCCTTTTTATCCTTGGGAAACGCCCTTTTTAAGGGCAAAGAAACGCCCTTATTTGTCCTAAAAATTCAGGATCTAACTACCTAACCCATCCTTCGACAATTTCTCTACGGCTTTGGACGAATTGGAAAACCGACTTTGGAGAGAAGTGGGGGGGGACGAGTCCCCCCCAGTCCCCCCCGTGGCGCCGCTACTGAGAGAAAGTACTAAAAGATAAAGACAAACCTGCACTTCCGTCGTTATTGGCGGTTTATTGTGTTCAATTCTCATCGAAGCGTTCAGCATGCATCGAGCTATCCATCCAGACTCCAAATGTTCGAAAAGCAACGTTATTCCACATGTTTTCGCTGCAAACTGTTGCAGAATCTGTAACCCATGAAGTTTCCATAAGTATCCAGGGTAGATATTTGACTGCAATGAGTTTCAAAATGCCACAAATCCGCCATTTGTTGCGATCGCATGGCGATGCTGAAAACACTTATGGTCCAAAGCATGGAGAACCTTCTCCAGTTGAAATTTCGATGAAAATCTACTTACCCGAGCGTGCTAAATTAATTGGAAAAATTACATTGCAAGGCTGCTAAATTAATCTATCGGTTACCAAGCGGCACACCTGATCACGAGGTGCTGCAAAGTGCAAATTGGATACCGATCAGTTACATCTACAAAAGAAGAGTGGCTGCTATAATGTACAACGTAAAGAGCAAAACTCTACCAGAGTCTATATTGAACCTGTTTGAAACCAATGAGAACCTTACTTCAAGGGAGTTACGAAACAACTCATGTTTTAAGTCAATTCAACCCAGAACAGAGTATGGCAGAAATAGCATCCGCTTTAGAGGAACAGCCATTTGGAAGGGTATTCCATCAGAGACCAAGAACTGTCCTTCATATAACAATTTCAAAAGTAAACTCTCAACAATAAGTCAGCTGCTAAACAACATTCAGTTTGAAAAAGGCCAGAGTACAACAACTTTTAGGAAACAGGATTATTTTTATTTTTGAACACATAATTGAACACTTATTTTATTCAATTTGATTTTCTTCTTAGATAATTGTAACAACGCGTTTATGTTTCTTTTAACTAGAGCTGTAATTTTAACTACGGCAGGTCCCCACCAGCCGAATGGCTGCCACAGACCTGACCTGCCTTAACAAAAATCCATGTATGTATGTATGTATGTATGTATGTATGTATGTATGTATGTATGTATGTATGTATGTATGTATGTATGTATGTATGTATGTACAATGTTGTTTTTTGGGATGGTGGTCAAAACGGTCAAAAATGGCGTAAGTCTTGATATGAAAGGTGGAAGTAAGTACAATAACGGCACCTGACTGGTCAATTTTAGGAGAAAATGAGATTTTATCAGAGCATGGAGCAGAACCCCATGGGAGATTTGGAAAAAAGAAAAGATTTGGAGGCTATGCTGTGTGGGGAAGCATCTGTGAGTACCGTGGGGCATGTTCAGTACCGTGGGGAGACATCCGGAGTACCGTGGGGGATGTGCAGTACCGTGGGGAGGTATCCGAAGTACCGTGGGGGGATACCATGAGACTCCTTTGAAAAAAGCCACAACGATGAAGATTCGCAAACACTTGGGTCTTTGGCTATAAGCCCCAGCTTAGGTTGTAGGTCACATGACCAACTACATTTATCTCCCTCTACTTCAAATGCTTCCAATACGCCCAGTGAACTTTCTTTTTCTGCATCTTCAGACAGATCCACGCAACCAAATATTTTGAGTGACATTGGGGAGATTTTTAATCTGAGAACAAAAAATCCAAACAATCCTTTAAGTGGATTCTTGAATATGGATTCTGATGTTTTGGTAATAGAAGAAATAAAACTAAATTCAGATTTCAAAACTGAGATCTTTCTAATAAATAACTACCAAAAGCCAATCCGTCGTGATAGGAATGAATTTGGTGGGGGCCTGATGCAATTTGTTAGGAAAGGGGTTGTTTGCAATAGACCTTTTTACTTGCTAGAAAAGGGGCTTGGATAGAGCGTCCAAATCTGGTAAAGTTTGAGAAGGAAAACAAAAGCACGACCCCCGTTCTAAGTAGAAACACTGCTAGCTGTGGCATGAAGTTGCTTTGGATCTCAGAACACTTTTGAGACAGTTAATCATAGATAACTTGGCTCAAATTGAGTTACAAATGTTGCAGTTTATACACAGGCAAGTTTGATTCGCTTTCTGGCCTTTTTCTCGCTGTTTCCGTTCATTGTTAGCTGATTTTTTTATGCAACAGTCTAGGCCTATATTTAATCAAAACACAGCGATCTTCTTTGAGCAAATCTTTTCTACAGTTAAAGTATTTTGAGGCCTTCGCCCAAATTCTTGTGATAGGTGTATGCAGGTGTATGTGTTTCCTCCTCTACGTTTCGTAATTTTATCAATCATAATATCAAAACAACGCAACGTTTCTTTTCATTTTAATAACGACGGTTGAAAACTGCAAACTTCGAATCGCTAACTCGCAAAATGAAACCCTTGTATTCTGCAACTGTTACACAGCAAAATCAGCTAACAATGAATGAAAACAACGAGAAACAAGGCCAGAAGGCAAATAAAACTTGCCTGTGTACAAACTGAAACAATCGTAACTCAATTTGAGCAAAGTTATCGTTGATTTATTCTCTGAAGAGTGTTCCGAGATACGAATCAATTTCATGCCACAGCTAGCAGTGTTCCTGCTAAGAACGGGGGTCATGCTTTTGTTTTTCTTCACAAAATTTACCAGATTTGGACGCTTGATCCAAGCCTCTTTTCTGGCAAGTAAAAAGGTCCATTGAGTTTCTACTTTTGAGAGTCCCGCTATGGAGATCATTTGTTCTGATCTGATGGTTTGCAAAAAGAGGTGTGTTATTTTTAGCATTTACCGACCCCCAGATGCTTCCAATCTGGAACTATTTTTCAGAGAACTGTCTTCTTGCTTAACACTAATCCATAACTCAAGGTTTTTCGTGCTGCGTTTTTAAACAACATCAGCTATGTCCCCCCAGTCTCCTCGACTTTTACTAATTGTCTATTAGCTACATTTTGATGAAAACAAATTTGAACAATAGAACTCACAGGTCACGTGACATGCCCATATTTGGAAGCAGGTAACAGAAAAATCGTTGTTTTCGATGATTTCAATGGCAAAATTTGCTTAAATTATGAAGTATTATAAATCAAACGAATCAAAAAACAAAGGGCTTTAATTTGATAACGGAATTTCTGGAATTTGATGACGTCAGTATTTTTTATTATGACGTCATTTTGGCTGCCATTTTGGGCTAATTAGCAATTTTCTTAAATATTGTCCACCTTTTTCCATTAAAAACACTCCAATGATGCATTTGTGATGGATTATCACCATTTTGCCGCTTCTTTTGTCTATTTTTACATGGAACAAATTTATAACATAAATTACGTCATCAGAATTGAATAATTTCTACCAAAAAATCATTCAAAAAGCGCTATTTACAATAAAATAACATTTTTCAGCAAGTATTTTGACAAACTAGACCAAAAACCGCATACAGTTCCTTAAAAATCTTCGTTAAACTCAAATTTAACTTGAGAACCTGATTTTGGCCAATTTTCAACTTTATGACGTCACTGTGACGTCATAGGGCGTGAAAAGCACACCCAAATTACTTGCTCTACAACTGTGCCAAGTTATACTGAATTCTGGTGAGTCTAAGGCTGTTTTCAGAGGGGGGTGGAAAGAAACCCCCCCCATATATGGTAGCTTGAAAAAAGCCCATATGGATTAGGGTTAAACGCAGCCTTGGACAAATATGACAATATTATGATTATGGGCGATATAAACATTGACACTCATGATATTCATCATCCCGGACATACTAAGTTAATTTCCTTCTGTGATGTATTTGGACTGTCAAATTTAGTAAAGGATAAGACATGTTTCACAAAAAATCATAGCTCGTCAATTGACGTTATGCTTACGAATAAACCAAGATGTTTTCAAACTACCACTGTTTTTTAAACTGTTCTAAGCGACTTTCATGGCCTTGTTGTAACTTTGATGAGAACACACATTCCCCGTCTCAAACCTAAAGTGATTAGATATTGTAGCTATAAGAAATTTGAACCTGAAAAATTTCTCCAAGATGTAAAGAATATTGACTTTAAAACTGATGTAAATGACGCGGATTTGTCTTACAGGAATCTTTCATCTGCTTTCCGAACACTTGTAGATAAGCATGCACCTTTAAAAACAAAAGTTCAGAAGGGAAATACTGCACCTATTAGGAATCAGCAATTACAAAAGGCAATTTATACCAGATCAAGGCTTAACAAAATATTTAATAAAAACCCTACCGCAGAAAATAGAACTAAGTTCAAAAAGCAACGAAATAAATGTGTCTCTATAAGAAAGAAGGCTATGAAAAACCACTTTAACCCTATCTCGCCTGGGACTTTTGAAGCGGTCACCGCCTGGGGGGTTCCATCCCCCCTCTTTTTCTCCGCTGTTACAGTAGCTATGAGTGTGTAACTTAGTAATTAGATAGACTTTGATGCAAACAATCAAAATCACGTGATAAAATTAAACTAAGTCTATTGTTCTTGTTGCTATGACAATAAAAAGATATCAAGTTATGATTATGATGATAATGGGTATCATGATTAAAACAATAAATTAAGGGATTAAATTGTAATTTTTGTGTCAAATTGATATGGATATCATTAAAAACATGTATAGGCATAATATGTACCATATTTGAGATTAATATTTGTAACAATTTCAAAATAAGTTTTCAATTTTGGTCGACCACTCAGTAAAAAATTGGTTACCATGGTTACGGTGCTATATTTAGAATCCCAAAATTTTCATAATTCGATACAGTATAGCTATAACATTAAACTTGAGCAATTTTGGGATGCTGCGTTGCATATGTTAGAAACAGCAAACAAAACTTGGTTGGGGGGTGGAATCCATCCCCCCCCCCCAGGTGAGGTTAGCAATAATAGTCGTTAATCTAATAGCTAGGGTTAACCCTAGATAACCTGGGTTAATCTAATAGCTAGGGTTAATCTAATAGCTAGGGTTAATCTAATAGCTAGGGTTAATAGATAGGGTTAACCCTGTTACTACCGGGGGGGGCACAAAGTGCCCGCGGCAAATATTATCTCATGTAGTGTCGTCATTTCGAAAGATAAAGAGCCGAGGTTTTGTGACTTTTCCTAAAATGTAATAGAGTAATTAAAAATTTAACTTTTTTTTCAAAATGGTAGACACTGATCACGTGACCAACGTCTTTTCGACATGTGGTCGGGTGGTAAATAAAAGAAGTGAGTCTAGTTTTTGCCACGATAATCAGAAATCATCACGAATACCACCATTGGATAGCTCTCAGCAAGAGCGTTCAAATGATGTATAATTTTATTCATTTTAGATGACGTCAGCAATTTTAAAATTAATGACGTCATCAAAGTTTATGACGTCATATAATTGATAAAAAATGTACTAAATAATTTTTTTTGTCAAATATAATTCTATGGATCGTTTTAAATGATTTTAAGGCATTTTAGAGAATTTGTATCAGTAATTAGGGCTTTAAATGAAAGAATGAAAAACCGGTGTAATTAAATAATGAATAAATGAAATAAACAATGAGTTTAAATAGATATTATATTGCTTATTTTTGCTCCTTGATGATTTGTGATACATTCTAGAGCCATTATGAAAGGAATTATTAGATAAAACCTTAGATATTGCTAATTTTGCCAAAAGTTAGAAAATATCACATTTTTCAGCCATTATGACGTCATAGTGACGTCATGGATGTAATGAAGAATAAAAAAAGTTTCCTATTGTGTAGATTTTGTTACTGTGCACCATTGTACCAAGTTTCACCCTCATATCTATATTATTCACAAAGTTATGAAGGGCGGGCACTTTGTGCCCCCCCCCCCCCGGTACTACAAGGGTCCAAAAAGCCCGGTATTAATAGGGTTAAAGAAGCAACTAAAAATGGTACTATGTCAAATAAAGAATTTTGGGATCTTGTTAAACCCTTTCTTTCAAATAAAGGGGGACTTGCGAGTAGCGATATTTCTCTTGTAAAAAATGATACCGTTGTAACTGATGACCAGGAATTGACAGAGATTTTCAACGACCACTATGTAAATATGGTAGAAAAATCCAGCGGTAAGAAGCCTATTAGCCTTGCTAAATATACTGGAATTTCTGATGACCGCCAAATTGTTCGCTTGATTCTTGATAAGTATAAAAGCCATCCTAGTGTCCTAGCTATTATGCAAAACCCAGATGGATACCTTCACTTTTCAAGAGATAGAAATTCGAGAAGTTGCGCAACTATTAAGATCCTTGGATGGCAGGAAATCTACCGGTGAAGATCAAATACCCCCAAGGTGAAGATCAAATATCTCTAGCTGGAAATGAGCTTACAAACACTTTAACAACGGCAATAAACTGTAGCATTTGTAATTCCCGTTTTCCAAACGATGCAAAAAAAGCGGCAGTCTGCCCATTAGATAAGGGGGAGCCCAATCGAACAGTAGAGAGGAAATTTTGCCCAGTTAATGTTCTCAATATCTTTTCAAAGATATACGAAAAAGTCTTAAAACAGCAACTGATTAAACATTTAGACAACACGCTTTCTATTTTCATTCCGGCCTATAGACAGGCATATGGCACCCAGCATGTTTTAATACGTCTGATAGAAGATTGGAGGTCTAACCTCGATAACGACTATCTCGTAGGAGCGATTCTAATGGATCTTTCGAAAGCCTTCGACTGTATCCCACATGATTTGCTTATTGCCAAATTACATGCATATGGATTTGATGAGGATGCACTAGTCCTTATCTATTCGTATCTCAAAAGACGAAAACAATGTGTTCGGATAAATAATACTTATAGTTCTTTTCAAGAGGTTATATCTGGTGTACCCCAGGGCTCCGTGCTAGGACCTATCCTGTTCAATTTTTACATAAATGATTTATTTCTTTTCATAAAACAGGCAACGCTTTATAATTACGCTGATGACAATAAACTTGCTTATTTTTCTAAAAGCATGCCCGATCTTGTGAATATTTTGGAAAAAGAAACCGGAGTTGCCTTATCATGGTTAGAAGAAATGAAATGATTGCCAACCCTGAAAAATTCCATGCTATATTGCTCAGGAAAGACCGGACAGATACCAGTGGAGAACAGATTAACATTAATGGCAAAATGATAAAATCTGAGGAAACGTTAGATTATAAACTTGATTTCGACTCACACATTTCTAATCTTTGCAAAAAAACTGCCTCGCAATTGAATGTTCTTAAAAGATTAAAGACTTGTATTGGCTTTAAAGAGAAAAAGATTCTTGTTCAGAACTTTGTATATTCTAATTTTAATTACTGTCCTTTGGTATGGTATTTCTCATCTTTCAGATCATTACAGAAGATTGAACAGTTACAAGAACGCGCTTTAAGATTTCTCTATAATGATCACACTAGTTCGAACAACAAGTTGCTCTTGCAGTCAGATAAATGCACGATGCTTATTGCTCGACAAAGAATCCTTTTCATTGAAATATTCAACATAGTGAAACAGTTAAACCCACCTTTTATGCAGAACATATTTAAATTACGGTCTTCAAATTATTCATTAAAAAATCCAAATAACTTAGCCCATGCTAGGCCAAATCAAACAACATTTGGGTCCAACAGTCTAATGTCTATTGGGCCACAGATTTGGAATGGCCTACCAAACGAGCTAAAATCTGCAGAAAATTTGAAAATTTTTAAGAATCTAATAAAACAATGGGACAGACCGACTGGCAAATGTAGTGCCTGTCAGTGCCTGCCTGTCAGTGCAATTTAACGTTTTGACTTAGTTTTACCAGTGCAATTAAAATTTATAAAAATATTTAATTTGTTTTCCGTATAAATATTCGATTTTGATTAGTTAACTCTGTATATATGTATGTATATATATGCGTATATATTGTTAGCTACAGTGTTAAATCGAATTAAAATAAATCTACAACAACAAAGTGTGGGGAGGCATCCGGAGTACCGTGGGGAATGTTCAGTACCATGGGGAGGCATCCGTGAGTACCGTGGGGGATGTTCAGTACCGTGGGGTTAAACATTTTATGATCACTATTAATCAATCATCGAATCACTTTTCCAATGTTGGTTTTGTTATTTGTCGCGGGATTGAGTAGCACAGGGGATTTCTTATCCTCCTTGCCTCCTTTCTCATCCCGCATAGGTCACTGCGTGGCCTCGTTTTTCTATCTAGCATTAGTTTTACTATACGTTCACGTATTTTTGTTATAAGAAACTAAGAATTTGGTCCAGTACTGAAAATGTCTTAAAATTATCAGATTTTTAGTTCTCACTGTTTCTTACGAGTTTCTTAAAGATTCCATAACAAACTTCATGTTCACTACCTGTGCCCTCATGAACACTTCAAAACAAGGTCTTTTGAAGCCTTTCCAATGTTTAGACATTGATCAAGTACCTTGTGTGTAATATAATACAGAAAACAAGTGAAAATAATTTTAAAATGTGGAGAGGATTTCCAGTATTAAAATTTAAAATAGATAGTTTCTTAAGTTATATTTTCCCAGTACTGGAGTTTCTTTAATTTTTTGGCGATCTGAGAGCTGAGTTTCTTATAAGGAGGCTCTTATAAGAAAATAATTGTATACGTTAGAGACTCGTACAAGGACGGAAAATGAGTCAAGAAAACATGTAACTATATTTTACATGCGCTACGCTAGAAATCTCTAAAATCTAAATCTTTGAAGTGTCACTGAGCGGTCTTTGAGAAACCTTCTCAAAAGCCGTCGTAGAATCTGCATGATAGCTTTCGCAACAAAAATTGAGTTCAGTGTTAAGGAATTTGACTTATAGTTTTAGTACTAAGGGTTTTGAAATCCACTTCCGTTCTTGCAGCTCAATTGGGGTTCTTAGACAACTACTTGAAGATCGTCGGAAACTTTTGTTATTTTAAATATCTCACACAAAGGGGCAAAGTGACTTATCTTGGTTGGATTTCCCCATCTTTAAATTCTTATTCCAACCACTTTGCAAAAACAAGGGATTGTGATAGACGTATCACCTGTGCTACTCAATCCCGCGACAAATAACAAAACCAACATCGGAAAAGTGATTCGAAGATTGATTAATAGTGATCATAAAATGTTTAACCCCACGGTACTGAACATCCCCCACGGTACTCACGGATGCCTCCCCACGGTACTAAACATCCCCCACGGTACTCCGGATGCCTCCCCACACGCATCATGGTATCCCCCCACGGTACTTCGGATGCCTCCCCACACGGTACTGAGCTTCCCCCACGGTACTCCGGATGCCTCCTGTTATGTTTTGATCCTGCGAAGGAGCATATAAACAATAGACACGTGGAGAATAACTAGACGTAGCGCTGTGTTTACTACCGGGTGAGTCAGGAAAAACAATTCCCGTTTGAAAGGCCACTACTCCCTGGACATCAAAACAATAATGTTGACAGATACATTATTTAATCATTGACATGCTCAAATATAATTTAAAATTTACCTGACCAAAATCGGCCACTCCGTTCTGAAATTATGAGCGATTTTCTGGAGAAAGCCCCTTCAAGAAAACTTCAAAACAGGCCTAAAATCAAGAGCAAATTTTCCAAATATTCCTGCCTTACAGCAATGACTTGTACACTTGCACATGCTTTAGCAAGTGTTATGCTCTTGGGGAGATAAAGTTTCCGAGAATAATGCTGTTATGCTCGCAGGGATGGCACTTTAACCCTCCCAAAGGGATAAGACGCGCGAAAGCATGTAGGAATCATTGTTGTAAGGCAGAAATATGACGGAAATTTGGTCGTGATTTTATGCCGTTTTTGAAGGTTTCTTGGAGGGGCTTTCTTGAAATAAAAGCCCATAATTTCACAATGGAGTGACCGATTTCATTCAGGTAAAATTTAGAATTTATTTGAACATGTTCACTATTAACAAATATATTATCAATATTATTGCCTCGATATCCAGGGAGCAGTGGCCTTTCTAACGAGGATTGTTTTTTTCTGATTCACCCGGTATTCAGTTGTTTTGGTTCAGAGACGTGTACTTTAATCATGGTGTGATCTGCATATGGTCTCAAAACACAATACTGGCGACGAGTAAACGGACTTACTATTTACTAAAACATGGCTATGTTAGTGCAGAGTATGCCACCATTCGATCCAGATGCGGACGTTGGCGCTTCAGTTGGGCCTAGATGGCGGATATGGCTGGATGATTTCGAGACCTTTGTCGTTGCAAATGCAATCACCGATGATACACGCAAACGCGCTTTGCTTCTTTATCAAGCTCGCCCTCGAGGACGAGAAATTTTTCGACAGTTGCAAGACATGGGGGAAGCGAAAGATTATAAGAAAGCTGTTGAGAAGTTGACCGGGTACTTCGAACCACAAAAGAACAAGTTGTACGAAGTTTATAAATTTCGACAAGTTTCGATCAGTTTACGTCTACGTTCATTGGCACAAAGCTGCGAATTTATAACCGAAGAGGTGGATTTTCAAATTATGCTCCAAATCGTTACTGGGGGTAGTTCCACTCGATTACGTAAAATGGCACTCCGTGACCCTAAAATGAAACTGACTGTCCTTTTGCTTGAAGGAAGACGTGCTGAGATGAGTACCTATCAAGCTGCGGATATAGAAAAGAAGCCAGACAATGTGCAAGCTGTGAAAATCCCGGAGGGTAGAAATATCTGGAGTTAGGTGTGGGACAAAATGCCGTAAGACATTTTGTAGTGGCAGTTTATTCCTTGAAGTGGTGGTTTCTTTATCTAATGGGGTGGTTTTTAAACATGTAGTGTCATATCAAGTAGTCGTTTCATGTCATGTAGTCGTTTCATGTCATGTAGTCGTTTCATGTCATGTAGGCGTTTCATGTCATGTGGTCGTTTTATTTCATGTAGTCGTTTCATGTCATGTAGTCGTTTTATGTCGTGGAGTCGTTTCATGTCGTGGAGTCGTTTCATGTAGTCGTTTCATTTTGTGTTGTTGTTGCTGCTTTGGCCTAACAAACATGTGCGTAAACTTTCTTTTCTTCCGAAAAACATGGCAGAAGAGGCAGAGGAAGTTGCACGTTTGTTGCGAGGTGCGTTGTCCGCGGTAGAAACTATCGACAAGAACCAACAGCAGACAGGAATTGTGGCTGTTGGTTCACCTATTAGAGAAGCTGGAGGAACGAGTACGCAAAGTGGCCCGGCACAAATTCCTTCTCGAGCTGGTGCAAGTGGCAGGCGTAGGCCCAACATGGATGATTTCCTGATAAGGGCACAAGAAAAACTTCAGGTTAGAAGTTGGAATCAAATCAAATCTATTCTCAGACAGATTGTTTCAAAATAACCCATTTTACCTAATTTGACACTTGTCAAGAGGGCATTAATCAAGGAATAAAGAATGTCAAGCTGTCACACCCCCTTGTTTACTCAAGGTATGTTTCATAGTCTTATAGTGGTTTAAGTACTTTGTTTGGTTTAGTAAAATAATTCCCAAAATATTGGGTCTTTGGGGGGCGGATTCCGCCCCCTAGTATATTTTTGTTTCCGCTATGTTCGATATATGTAGAATGCTGCTGAGATTTAGTAAGTTTAACTTTGTATCATAGAGCAATGAAATAGTAACAATTTTGACATTCTATATTTAGCACTGTCTCCATGGTTACCAAGTTGTCATCTGGCATTCTGCTAAAATTAAGTTTATATCTCTCTTCTTGTTTTTTAATTAGTCCAATTAAGCTCAAATCTTTGATTTACATATATTTTAATCTATATTTTTCATTTCTGTATGAAAAGTTAAGTTTGATGAACTTTTAACATGCTTTCATTTTTATGACGTCATTCAACATCATAATGATTATGATGCTCTAGCAACAACAACAACTGCGCTAATTGAATTATGATTTTAAATAATCATTGTTTATATGATGAATAACATTTGTGCCAAGTTAGGTGGTCATATCTGATATAACAACTGAAATAAAGAG
>REGM01000463.1:104256-120285 GCA_004194415.1 Aurelia aurita
AATCATCATCATCATCATCATATTTCTCTATTAGGTACATTTGTACCCTTAAAGTATCTCTACAAATATATTCTATTAAGTAAAGACATGAACTCAGTTTTAGTTTGCATTGTCTTTTGTATTTGTCCTTTAGTGATGTTTAGTTCTTTTTCAAATTTTAGCCATCGGTCACGTGCATGTTTTTTACGATCCACTGCAAAGAGTAGTTGTTTTTGAAGTGAATCATTTCCTAGTCTTGTTATGTGCGCAATGTATTGAAGATGTTGTTTTTTACAGAAATTAGAAATGCTTGAAGTCTTTGATATCATTCTTAGACGGTCGTTGCTGAATATATAAGACCAATCCAGATCATCGGGTTCTGCTGTATCTGTCTCGTTTTCCTTTTTGGATTTTTTAGATCTTTTTAAGCCTTTGGAATATTCCATAGGGACATTTTTGCGTTTAAACCCATTTTTGATCATTCTCCTGAGGAAATTATGCCAGATAGACTCAATTTTTCTCAGTTCACTTGATGTAATCTCCCATGCTTGAACACTATATAACAGTCGGCTTCGTACACATGCTTCAAGGATTCTTGTTCTTGTGGATATCAGTATCTTTCTGTCAGTTAATACATGTTTGATCTCACTCCATTTATGGAAAGCAGATGAAATGCGGAAATTTAGGTAACAGGAAGGGTCTTCATCAGTGTTTGTGATCATGTGTCCCAGATATTTAAACTTACGAACATTTTTAACAGATGTACCACTAATTTTAATGAGTGATGGTTTGGCTCTAACTTCCTCATGCACATTGAAAGCCATGGTTTCCGTCTTATTGATTGAGATTTTAAGTCCATATCTTGTGAATGTTGCATCGTATAGGTTTACTATTTCCGAGAGTTCATCAATATCGTTAGATAAAAGGACTATATCATCAGCATATAAGATCATTCTGAGGCGTTGAACACCGGAAAGACCTTGAACACTGCGCTGCTGGCGTGTTGAACAATGTCCAGGAATCAAATAAGAGTAGTGAAGTCCGGTATCCGGGAATCTTTCCAGTATCTCATGCTTAGCGCATCGTAAAACAAAGTCCAGGTATATATTAAAAATGATAGGTGATTCGATACCACCTTGTCTGCAACCAGAAAAGACTTGGAAGAGTTGCTTTGAACCTTTGATTGCTGCTGACGTTCCTGTATAAAGTGCTTTCAGAATTTTGACCAGCACAGGGGATGCTGTGCGTATCTCTAGATTGGTTCATGGAATATCAACTTTTTTCCAGACAAGTGCCGGCGTACCACTTGAATCACTTGGCAATGGCCCCAAGAGCATGGCAAGTGCCAAAGTTGGGTCATTACATACACAGGAACCTTTTGAAATGTTGTGTGGTGGCTTGAGATCAATTTTGGCCGTTAGGCCGCTGAACAGCGGCAGTACATTAGTATTAAGCACAAATTAGGTAATGTTTCCCGTCTACAGTCTACCCTTTTCTTGTCGGGTAGTCTAAAAGTTCCCCCTAGGAGATTGTCTATCTTTCATTGGTTTATTAGAATCCTTATAGGGGAAATATACCCCATGTCTTAGAGGGGAAATATACCCCAATATTTTAAGGGGAAATATACCCCAGATCGTAGAAGGGGAAAGATTACCCCAGGTCGCAAAAGGGGAAAAGTTAAGCCCAGGTCGCAAAAGGGGAAAAGTTAATCCCAGGTCTCAAAAGGGGAAAGATTACCCCAGGTCGTATAAGGGGAAAGATCACCCCAGGTCGAAAAGGGGGAAAAGTTAACCCCAGGTCGCAAAAGGGGAAAAGTTAACCCGAGGTCGCAAAAGGGGAAAGATTACCCCAAGCTGGATGATGGAAAGAGTACCCCATCGCAGTTTGTTATTTCGTTGTAAGTTTCATCCTCAATTTCGATACGATCCCACAAGCTGCCACACAACGAGAGTTTTGTGCTTACAATTATGCCTAGTAGTTGTATGATAGTATGTAAATTGATAAGGTCATTGATTCATAGTCCGTTGAGCAGTAGAGGCGTTGGGCATTAACAACGACATTTATACGACATTTATACACATGTAAATGTGTATTAACGCACAGACTCATTTAGAGTTTCTACATTCCCCCCAGTTACTCCCTAGTACCCAGTCCCCGGCCTATGCCGCAGTTCGAAAGCATGGTTTATAATGGAGAATTATTTCCAATTAAAATCCCTTCCCACCCTCCCTTCTTTATTCTAGGTTGGATCGTATCGTGCCGTTAGGCCGCTGAACAGCGGCAGTTTACCTTAGTATTAAGCACAAATTAGGTAATGTTTCCCGTCTACAGTCTACCCCTTTCTTGTCGGGTAGTCTAAAAGTTCCCCCTATGAGATTGTCTATCTTTCAATGGTTTATTAGAATCCTTATAGGGGAAATACACCCCATTTCTTAGAGGGGAAATATACCCCAATATTTTAAGGGGAAATATACCCCAGGTCGTAGAAGGGGAAAGATTACCCCAGGTCGTATAAGGGGAAAGATTACCCCAGGTCGTATAAAGGCAAAGATCACCCCAAGTTGCAAAAGAGGAAAAGTTAACCCCAGGTCGCAAAAGGGGAAAAGTTAACCCCAGGTCGCAAAAGGGGAAAGATTACCCCAAGCTGGATGAGGGAAAGAGTACTCCATCGCAGTTTGTTATCTCGTTGTAAGTTTCATCCTCAATTTTCGATACGATCCCACAAGCTGCCACACAACGAGTCTTTTTTGCTTACAATTCTGCCTAGTAGTTGTATGATAGTATGTAAATTGATAAGGTCATTGATTCATAGTCCGTCGAGCAGTAGAGGCGTTGGGCAAAATAAATGATTATTTTGATAACGAATTCGGAATCAGCACCCAAAAATTAGCTAATTTCTAAGGAAAAGGTTTGGCTTCGCATGCCCTTTAAATTTGGATTAAATTAACTTTGTAGCTACAATTACAACAACTATAAATGAATGCTGAGTTCTGTCGCAGTATTATATGATTTGTGCATAAAAAAATCATTGACTATTTGAAAAACAGCTCTGGTGAGATCCATCAAACCAATTTTAGAAATGCAAGCTCCTTTGCCTGACTGGGGCCCAAACTTAATTTTGAAATTGTTTTTATCTATTGTGTGCTGCCATGCTCTTGAGCGAAGAATTGTCTGAGAATTGCTTTCTATGGGTTCTGCCAAGGAGATAGGTGTATGTGAGTTCTTCAGTTAACTCACTTATTCTCCAGTTAGAAGATGTTGCTCTAAAGACAAGGTAATTGTTAAAATATGTGTGTCCACTGATCACTGCTGGGTACCAAAAAGAACGTTTTGCCCAGCATTCTGTTCGAAATTGAACATTTATGTTTGATCATT
Source organism: Aurelia aurita (assembly GCA_004194415.1). Taxonomy (NCBI): domain Eukaryota; kingdom Metazoa; phylum Cnidaria; class Scyphozoa; order Semaeostomeae; family Ulmaridae; genus Aurelia; species Aurelia aurita. The sequence continues at coordinate 107,611 of REGM01000463.1, forward strand.
GTTAGCAGATTTAAGAAAATGGTCTTTGGCTTTTGATTTTGGAGGGAAATAATACTTCAAACATTAAGTTTAAGCCTTATATAGATTATTTGACTCGTCTGATAAATACCATTGCCGTTTGGTAGTAGATGCATATAGATGCTTTTGTACATGGCAAAATGGCTCCTTTTATTGTTTAGGACCTCATTGAAGTGCTTGAAGCTGTCTACAGAATCTATAGTTGGGAGGATCTTCTAGGGTCCTCGATGCTCATATGTGGAAACCTATCGCTGGGGCAACATGTTGGTCAATTGTTCGAGGTATGTGCTTATGAAATGACAATAAGCTAATCAAATCTCATAATAAGCAATTTTTAACAGATTTCAAAGTTAATTATAGGATGTCGTAATACAGGAATCTTGTCATTCAAATATCAGCTCCAAGAACTTTAATTCCTTCAGATTTTAAATAATTGAATGAAGAAAATAAGTTGCTAGTTTTCTGTTCTCACAAAGTGTCTTTTTGCTTGTCCTCCAAAAGCAGATTTCTAGGCCTAGTTTTATAGCATGTATGTATGTATATAATTATTTAAACTGGATAACAATTTACAATTGTGTTTCCTTTCACCAGCAGTTATCGCCAATGATCTTAATAGATCCCGTGTGTTGTATGCTAAGTTATATTTTGGTAATTTCATACCTTCTTGTTTTAAACCATTATTTTAAACACACTTACACATTTTTCTTTGTGTTGTTATCTCAAAATTTTCGCAGCCCTCCGGCTGCCTCTTCAGTGAGAATGCTTGAATCTCCCGAATGTTGCGTTCTTTGACAGTTCTTAGATCTCAAGTTCGATAAATTATTTGGTTCGAATCCGGTTCTTCGTTCTCTTAACTTATTCGAATTTCCCCATTCTTCTTTTGTGTTCAATGTTGGATTTAATTCGTTTATGAAGACTGCTTCGGTGACTTGCCTGAGCATCGCATCACCTGGACATTTGGCCAGTAAATCCAAAGCTAGTCCTTGCGGAACCGCATCGTGTCTCTCTACCATGTGTTTGTGGAACACCGAGTTCTTATCTTTGTTTTCGTATTTTGAAAAGTGTTCGCTTGCTCTTTCTCCAATGCTCCGTGCTGTTTCTCCTATATAGGTTCCGTCTCTACTATTTCTTTCCACACAACCGTTACACGTAACTCTATAGACGACGTCTCTTGCTCTGCAGTTTATTTTTGGGTTTNTTACACATTTTTCTTTGTGTTGTTATCTCAAAATTTTCGCAGCCCTCCGGCTGCCTCTTCAGTGAGAATGCTTGAATCTCCCGAATGTTGCGTTCTTTGACAGTTCTTAGATCTCAAGTTTGATAAATTAATTGGTTCGAATCCGGTTCTTCGTTCTCTTAACTTATTCGAATTTCCCCATTCTTCTTTTGTGTTCAATGTTGTGTTCAATGTTGGATTTAATTCGTTTATGAAGACTGCTTCGGTGACTTGCCTGAGCATCGCATCACCTGGTCATTTGGCCAGTAAATCCAAAGCTAGTCCTTGCGGAACCGCATCGTGTCTCTCTACCATGTGTTAGTGGAACACCGAGTTCTTATCTTTGTTTTCGTATTTTGAAAAGTGTTCGCTTGCTCTTTCTCCAATGCTCCGTGCTGTTTCTCCTATATAGGTTCCGTTTCTACTATTTCTTTCCACATAACCGTTACACGTAACTCTATAGACGACGTCTCTTGCTCTGCAGTTTATTTTTGGGTTTATCTCGCAAACTTTACAGTTTAAGTTTAAGTTTAAGTTCTCAGCAAATCGGATCCATTTCAGGAGACTTCTTGTGGCAGAGAAAACTGTAAAGTTTGCGAGATAAACCCAAAAATAAACTGCAGGGCAAGAGACGTCGTCTATAGAGTTACGTGTAACGGTTGTGTGCAAAGAAATAGCAGAGACAGAACCTATATAGGAGAAACAGCACGGAGCATTGGAGAAAGAGCAAGCGAACACTTTTCAAAATACGAAAACAAAGATAAGAACTCGGTGTTCCACTAACACATGGTAGAGAGACACGATGCGGTACCGCAAGGACTAGCTTTGGATTTACTGGCCAAATGACCAGGTGATGCGATGCTCAGGCAAGTCACCGAAGCAGTCTTCATAAACGAATTAAATCCAACATTGAACACAACATTGAACACAAAAGAAGAATGGGGAAATTCGAATAAGTTAAGAGAACGAAGAACCGGATTCGAACCAATTAATTTATCAAACTTGAGATCTAAGAACTGTCAAAGAACGCAACATTCGGGAGATTCAAGCATTCTCACTGAAGAGGCAGTCGGAGGGCTGCGAAAATTTTGAGATAACAACACAAAGAAAAATGTGTAAGTGTGCTTAAAATAATGGTTTAAAACAAGATGGTATGAAATTACCAAAATATAATTTACAATTGGTAAATTGGTATAAATAGTGGTCCATTGGAAGAATAGCAACTGTAGAGTTTGCAAAATAAATTCAGAGATGTAGAGATCAGAAAGATAAGAGAGACAATCCCAAAGAACAAACATCCTGAAAGCGGAAGAAACTGAACATGCCAAAAATAATAGTCATCAAATTGAGGCTGGAAATCTTATTAGAGATCTTGAACAATAACTGTTGCTTTCATACGATTTTACAGGCCCTTGATAAAAACAATAATGGTGTTGTTACTGAAGATGACTTTGTGGATGCTTGCTTACAGGTACGTGTTTTGAAATTATAAAGTTAAGAATCTTCTGTTGGGCTGAATATCTTCCACAGCTTTGTCAACTCCTACCTCGCAAACATTTTCGTTTACTGAAAAAAGGTCATGTTTGTCATAAAGATATTCATCTAATGGGAACTTTTTCATAAAGTGGAAGTTTGACAATGAAACGGTATGGGGAAAGGAGTTCGACTTAAGATCATATGTGTAGATAGATGAAGTAACACCAAGTTAGATCTTAGAAATGAGCCCTATTTTCCTGAAAATTTGACATGATCTAGCCACTGTTTCGCGTAGCCCATTCTTTACACTGTCATCCAAAAGTTTTAGATCACCTTTTGCAAAATACAATCTTAGTTTTAAATTAATCATACCCTGCCTTCCGTAAGCAAAAATCTTAAGCAGAAAAATTCAAAGACTGTTTGGAAAGATTCATGGAAAGATGCATGGCAAACATACAAGTTTTTGCCAATAATGTTTTTTTGCAACAATTAACTAAGTGTTGTTTACAATGCTTTTTGGTGAATATTCCTCACTAACACTCGTCAAAAAATCATTACACAAGGTTAGACACGATTTTATTTTATTTAGGCTTTTGGATTTTATCAGACAATTTGCTGTGACCTTTTTCTGGTGAAATCATCAGGAACTGTTTCTGATATCTAGTGCAAGTTTCTAAAATGCGTACGTTTTATTTATTTGTTTACTCGTCTCTCGTCTTTCTCCTGTAACAAAAGTCATAGAACAAAACAATAAAACAATTAGTCAACGATTCGCCTAATTTAATTCGATGTATAACTTTAACTTCTTTTCGCCATCAGGACAGATCATTGCTGAAGAGCCTCGCAGTGGCAAATCAATTAAATAACATGTTAGAAGATATCCAAGAACAAATAGACTTAAGGTGCTGCATACCAAAGTATAACCTAAAAAATAACATTTGTTATTTATCTGGTCTATAGCAGCTAAGCTACCAAGAATTACTTTAGGTTATTAGTTTTATGTTAAGTTTTTTGTAATTTGGCAATTTTGTTTTCGTGACCATTGTATCTAAGAAAAGCATTTATCGAACAGTTAAACTAAACATTTTACCTCAAATATTTCGCTGCCCATCGGCAGCCTCGTCAATGAGTTAATACAAATTCGATAGACTGATGTTGACCAACGGTAACTCAAAGCTCAAATTAGAGTTTTGAGGAGCTTGGCGTGACAGAACGAAGTCATGTGGAGAAGAATACCATGAAAACAGTTGCAGACAAGATCAAACTTTGCACGTAGAAAGTTTTTTGTTGGCTTTGCCAAGCATTAACCCTATCAAGCCTAGGGTATTTGATGCTCTAGGAAGACTAGGGGGGGGGCTGATTCGGCCCCCCTATTTTATTTCTGTTCTGTACAACATAGAGCCATGAAACTTAGCATGTGTATAGTACATGATGAGATGAACCCAAAAGTGAAATCTATTTTTAGATATGTAACGTGACCTGCTCATGACGTCACAATGTTACATTTTCAAAATCATAAGGGTTCAGTACTAAAAAATTTCAATCATTGATTACCAGAAAACTAAAAGCAGTAAGGATATCAGTCCACTTTTTATGTATTCTGTGGTCAAATTGCATTTGCTTTGTAAACAAAATTTATTAAAAAATGATGACATCAGCACACAAAAATTCAAAGAATGTGCGCATGCGCATTGCATAAATACGGCGATTTAATCATCCAAATTAAAAAATAAGTAGTCAGTTCGATAGAGCATCTAAAATAGGCTATATTCCTAGCTTCGCATTGATTTTCCAAGTTCCTTGTAGATTTTATTAGGGTTTATTCAAAATTTGCGTTTGACTTCTTTTGAAAATGAATTTTTTTTACCCCCTGGAATGAATTTAATTTTTCTAAAAAATTTATTTTTGGGTGTAAGAAAGATAAAAAGTAAAAGTCAGAAAGTTTCAGAGTGGTAAGTGCAGTTAGTACGGATATACAGCAGAAAATCTGCTAGGGGGGGCTGATTTAGCCCNAGTCAGTTCGATAGAGCATCTAAAATAGGCTATATTCCTAGCTTCGCATTGATTTTCCAAGTTCCTTGTAGATTTTATTAGGGTTTATTCAAAATTTGCGTTTGACTTCTTTTGAAAATGAATTTTTTTTACCCCCTGGAATGAATTTAATTTTTCTACAAAATTTATTTTTGGGTGTAAGAAAGATAAAAAGTAAAAGTCAGAAAGTTTCAGAGTGGTAAGTGCAGTTAGTACGGATATACAGCAGAAAATCTGCTAGGGGGGGCTGATTTAGCCCCCCCCCCTAGGCTTGATAGGGTTAACTGACTTTTTGTGAAGTTTTTAAATCGGTATTTTTCTGGCTGGGACATATCAAAACGAGGCAGAAAGTTAAAACACAAAATTGTGTGTTTTATTATGAGTTATAGTTTGAGCGTCCATCAGTCTATCAATAGCAATAACTACGACTCTGTAAGCAGTCCAGGGGAACTGCACTACAGCTAAGTTTAATGAAATAGAGAAGATACACAAGAGAGCAGCAAATTAATATTCGATGTGAAACGGGGTGGGATTCATTAAAGGCTAGCTAACTGGAAACCCATAGCTATATTTACAAAAGAAGAGTGGCAACAATGTACTCTAAATTTTGAATTTGCAAGCTCGTACCTCCGGTGTTTGGTGGATGATATATTAATGCAAGGTACGTGCATTTAAGTTAAAGATTAAAACATTTAGTTGTGCAGTCGAAAAGTCCCGACATTTTATCGTTTCTTTTCTTTTTCCAGTCAAAAGGGAGTACTTTTTTTAGATACCCGGTATGGTAGTCGCATATGGAAAGCATGGTCATGACCTAATGTTTTTATCCTGAACTGAAGCAAGAAAGAGAAACTGAAACTGAAACTACAGCTAACTGAAACTGAATGTTCGACTAAAAAATCGTAATGTTCTCGTAATCGCATATTTAAACATCAATTCTATCAGGAATAAAATTGACTTTCTCAGACTGATGATTTCAGAAACGATCGATGTTTTAATAATAGCAGAGACTAAAATCGACAATACCTTTCCAACAAGCCAGTTTGTGATTGAGGGATTTATGAAGCCATTCAGATATGACTGTAATCAAGATGGGGGTGGTTTGTTGATTTACGTGAGACAACGTGCACCAGTCAAGGAGTTGACACAATATAAACACCCAACGATATTAAATGTGGAATGATAGAGATAAATCTGAAAAAGAAAAATGGCTACTTATTGCCATTTATCGTCCCCCCTCCCAAACAAAACAGTATTTCTTTGACGAGATTGGTAAGGTGCTCGATCACTACTGCAGGAATAATGAAAATCTCATCTTGATAGAAGATTTTAACTGTGAAATAAATGAAGACGTTATCAGTGATCTCGTCGACAGTTACGACTTAACTAGTCTTATTAGGAGCCCAGCTTGTTTCAAGTCCGACAGTCCTCGATGTATTGACTTGATCTTAACAAACAGAAAGTCGAGTTTTCAAGGTACTGTTACTATAGGACTGTCGGACTACCATGCCATGGTTGTCACCGTTTTAAAGGGTGGGTATGTCAAAAGGGGGCCTAAGATAATAAATTATCGGGACTACAGTAAATTTAGCGCCATAGACTTCAGAGCCCATCTCCTTTATATGCTCTCACCTGAATTAAGTGAGAATGAGGACTATGGTGCTTTTAAAGCTGTGGTAATGGGCGTGCTGAATGAACATGCACCCATTAAGAAAAAGTATATTCGTGCTAACAATGGACCATTTATGACTAAAGCCCTGCGTAAAGAACACATGCATAGAACCAGGCTGCGTAATAAATATAGTAATAATAATACTGAGGAAAACCTCAAGGCTATCAAAAAGCAGAGGAACAAATGCGTGAAATTACTACGTAGGGCAAAATTTGATTACTATAGGAAGATTGACCTTGGTAAGCTTACTGATAATCATAAGTTTTGGAAAAATGTAAAGCCACTTTTTTCAGACAGAGTGCAAGTAAATTCCTCCATCTCTTTGATTGAAGACGGAGAAATGGTAAGCCAGGACTTCCCAATTGCAGAGATTTTAAACCATTATTTTGCAAACAACACAGATAGTTTGGGGATCTCTAAAAATGACTCACTTTTGCTGCCAACTAGCGATATACTAGATCCAATTGATAAATCTGTAAAGAAATACGAAGCTAATCCAAGTATTTGCAAAATTAAAGATTCTATGAAGTTTCAAACAAATTCGAATTTGGAAAGGTCACCACCGAAGAGGTTGCAATTAAAATCAAACAACTTAACCCGAGCAAAGCCTCTCCAGTTGATTGCATACCTGCAAAAATTCTAAAGGAAAGCTCTGACATATTTTCTATTGTCATTCAAAATCTGTTCAACTCTGGTTTATCCAAGGGTACTTTTCCCAAAGAACTAAAGCTGGAAATATAAGTTCGCTCTTTAAAAAAGAGGATGCCTTTACGAAAAATAACTATCGACCCATTACAGTTCTGCCATCGGTATCAACAATTTACGAAAGATTGGTGCAAGATCAAATGCTACCTTTCGTCCAAAGTTTCTTGTCATCCCTCCTGTGTGGGTTTCGAGAAAGCTATGGTACACAGCATGCACTTTTACATCTAGTGGAAGCCAGTAAGAAGACAATGGACAATGGGGGCGTCGCAGGGGCTGTTTGACGGATATCTCGAAGGCCTCACGAATTATTAATTGCAAAATTGAATGCATATGGCTTCAGTAGATCTTCTTTGCTGTTTATCCATAGCTATCACACTGACAGGAAACAGAGGGTGAAGGTCAATGGTTCATTCAGCACTTGGACAGACACCGTCCTGGGAGTACCGAAAGGTTCAGTCCTAGGACCCCTTTTGTTTAACATATACCTGAATGACCTCTTTATTTTCCTGGAGGAAACCGAAATCTGTAATTATGCAGACGACACGACTATTTATGCGTGTGGTCCTAATATCGAAAATGTCATTATGCATTTAGAGAGTGATGCCCTTAAAATAACTGAATGGTTTCCAAAAAATTTTATGAAACTAAATGAAGACAAATGCCACTTACTGATTTTTGGAGCAAAAGGAAATAATGAAACAGCAATATAAATAGGCGATGCCTGTGTAAAAGAAAGAACAGAAGAGAATCTGCTCGGGATAACTTTTGATCAATCGCTTTCCTTCAAGTAATATGTTAAGGCTCTTTGTAAAAAGGCTGGCCAAAAACTCCATACTCTTGCTCGGATATCATGTTACATGGATACTGAAAAACTACAGCAGTTAATTAGGGCGTTTTGGATGTTCTATGATAGAATTTTGGACCATAGAATAAATCGTGTTCACAAAAGGGCATTACGAATTGCATAAAAAGATTACGGAAATGATTTTGGTTCTCTCTTGGGGCAGACTAAATCGGTGCCAATCCATGTAAAAAATCTATAGCTGCTTATGACTGAAGTCTATAAAACAGAATGCAATTTAAATCTACCATTCATGAAGGATATTTCTATCCAGCGAAACATTAGCTACAACCTAAGGCATGACAATGACGCTCAACTGCCAAAGGTACGAACTACATCCTTTGGGGTTGAGTCAATAACATACCTTGGAAATAAACTGCTGCAATTTTTACCGCAAGAAATAAAACAAGCATACACCCTTCCTATTTTTAAAAAACAAATTAAATGTTGGAATGGTGATAAATGCAACTGTAGGCTCTGCAAAGTATATATCCCAAAAGTTGGGTTTCTAACTGGATAGATGTCTTAATGTGCTTTTATCTTGTATATATTGTTAGAAAAATACTTTTTAACCATTTATTTCCAGAAATTGTAAATTTTGCTTTAATTGTGGTTTAATAGGCCTTGATTAGCTTTAATTCAGCTACCATTTATTCAGCCTACGTTAAATAAATTGTTGATGATGATGATGATGACGATAAAACTGAAGCAAGAAAGAGAGGTACTTTAACATTTTTATTCTAATTTTCCCCCGCCACCTGTGGTTTTTTGTTGCTCTTTGGAGGCATCTGGCTTAAGTTTTTTTCAACACATTAGTTTTCTTTAGTTCATTGTATATTTTTGTTATTTTGCTGGTTGAGCAAAAATGTCATAGAGTCTTTGTTTTTATGGGGGCTCCCTCTGTATTACTTAACCTATTAACAAGGAGAGATTTTGTAACAATAGCATCAGTTGCTTTCGATTCACACGCAAATTCAAAACGATTAATGATCATAGACAAAGGGAATTCTCTCAAGCAACCAATCAAAACAAGCGAGGCCGCAAAAGATGCCCTGCAACCAGTATGGCTAAACTTCGCGTCGTGCATGCGAAAAGGCATTGGTAAGAGAAGTCATCAGTCGAGAGAAGAAGAAGAAGAAGGATATATCTAAACATATTTACGAGAATGTTAATGCCTTCTGCTCGGCTTCTGAATCAAATGCTCGGCTCCTTCATTTCCAGGTTGAATATGATCGAGCTCTTTATAACTTACAATGTAATGGCGGCCGCAGTGAACTTTTCTGTTGTAATATTCGTTTTATTCAGCATCAGAAAAGAATCCTTTGCAAGTGGAAACTCAGTCTGCTTCTCTTTCTTCGGCGAAGAGGCAAAAGATGTGCAAGACTCAAGAATATGTGCATCTCTATGGGTTCAAAAACAAGAAAACGGAATTCATGTAGGCCATAACACACGCACGCAGGTGGGCCTACAGCTGTTATTACTTCTTGCTGGAGATGTGGAGATGTGTCCAGGACCATGTCAGAAATGCACCACATGTAAAAAACCGATGAGAAAGAATCAGAGTTCTGAAAAGTGTTTTGCCTGTGGCCAAAAGTTCCACTTAAAATGTCTTGTTGATCAAATTGAATATGGATGCGAGAGGGTTTATTGTCGTTCATGCGTGGCAGATAAACACGCCAATCCAGATATTCAAAAGGCAGAAAGTATTTACAACGACATCACAACGTTTTTACGATCGAGAGGAATGAAATTATTTCATCAAAATATAAATGGATATGCTAAGAAAATCGGGGACATAAAATTATTGCTTCAAGAAACGAAACATAACATCGACATTTTTGGAGTTACCGAGACACATTTACACAAGGATATCAGGGACGAAGAGATCACAATTGAAGGCTATACATTTGTGAGAAACGATAGAAAGAATGGCTCAGGTGGTGGTGTTGGGTTTTTTATACGAAATGATCATGGTTGGCAAAGAAGAGAAGATTTAGAAAAGGACGGTTTAGAAACTATTTGGATCGAAATTTTCGTGAAAAATGCACGTCCGTTACTCGTATGTGTCCTGTACGGGCCCCCGGACACTTCAAAGTACCTCGATCGAAATTTTGAAAACAATTTTAGTGATATGATAAACACCAGTGTCTCTGAGAACAAAGAACTTATCCTCATGGGTGACTTAAATGCTGATTATCTGAAAAATTCGAAAAACAAAGAAATTAAGCAAATTATCAAGGGGCATGGGCTCAAACAAATAATAAAGAAGCCCACAAGAGTCACAAAAGATACGAGCACGCTCATAGATATTATTGCAACCACCCACGAGCAAAATGTGAGAAAACATACGACATGCCCAATCTCCCTCAGTGACCATGATTTGGTGGGAGTAATCATAAAGAAAAATTGTCATCAAAAGTTTACGCCGAGAACAATATACAAAAGAAATTATGCAAAGTATGATGAAAGTAGTTTCAGAAAAGATCTGCAAAATCAGCCATGGGAAAGCGTGGAAAAAGAACAAGATATTGACAATGCATGGACAATTTTCAAAGGGCTTTTGAAGTCAGTAATTGATAAGCATGTACCCCTAACAAAGAAAAAAGTACAAGGGCGAAACTGTCCATGGCTAACAAATCAAATTAGATCCAAAATGAATGAAAGAGATTACTGGTTAAGGAAAGCAAGAAAGACGGGGAAAGAAAATGATTGGTCTACATATCGCCGGTTACGTAATGCAGCAACTCGCATCATCAGATACAGCAAGGCAACTTACACAAGATCTGTCTTTCAAGAGAATATCAATAGACCAAAGCAGTTTTGGGAGCAAGTTAAAAAATGTTATCCAACAAAATCTTCAAAAGAGCGAGGCAGTAAAGTATTTGAAATAAATGGGGAATTTACATCTGAAAAGAAAACTATATCGAACGAATTTTGCGTGTTCTTCGCGACGATTGGCAGAAAATTGCAGAATGCTTTACCGGCACTAGTGAATCAAATTTGGAAACATCACGAACACTCAACATTAGATGATACACAGAACCCGAAAAAGGTCACCTTCAACTTCAAAATGACAAGCATCAAAGACATAAGAGACATTCTAACGAAACTTAAAAGGAAAAAGGCCGCTGGTTGTGACGATATACCAACATCATTGATTATTGATGGGGCAAACGAGATAGCTGGTCCTCTCTCAAAGTTGATCAATCGATGCCTCAAAATGGCAATCTTCCCATCTGCTGAAAAATGCTCAAAAATTACACCTGTTTACAAGTCAGGTGGAAGAACGATCATGGATAACTATAGACCAATCTCGGTACTCCCTGTTATTTCGAAAGTCTTTGAACGGGCTGTGCACAATCAGCTCTATGATTATCTTGAGGCCAATAATATGCTTTCGGAGAGACAGTTTGGATTTCGGAACAGATCATCTACTCAACACGCGGTTACATTTTTCTCAGATTTCATCAGAACTAATATGGACAAGGGCCTTATGACCGGAGCCGTATTTATTGATCTGCGGAAGGCTTTTGACACGGTGGACCATGCCAGACTCCTATCTAAACTTCCTATCTATGGTATCAAAAGCAAGGAGCTCTGTTGGTTTGAGAGCTATCTGTTTGGTAGAAAACAAATTGTGTCATATGATGGAGCTTTGTCAGAAATTCAAGCTATTTCCTGTGGAGTACCACAGGGATCCATATTGGGCCCATTGCTCTTTACCTTGCTAATAAACGATATAGATCAAAATTTAAGACAATGTGAAATGACCCTCTATGCTGATGATTCTGTTTTGTACGTAGCTGATAAAACCTGTGATTTTATCGAAGACAAATTAAACAGTGATCTAGAACAGATTGCAAACTGGTTTTTGAAAAATAATCTTGTAGTGAATCTGAAAAAGACCAAGACCGAGTGTGTGCTCTATGGTACACACCAGAGAACTTCGGGATCTAAGCCTATGGAAATTAAGATCAATCAAACAAAGATCACCGAATCAGACGTATACGAATATCTTGGAGTAAAGATGGATAAAAACCTGACGTTTTCTGATCACCTCGAAAAAACACTCAAAAAAGCGACATCTAGAGTAAAGTTATTGTCGCGTATACGACAAAATATCAGTCCATACACAGCAGAAACAATTTACAAGGTGACGATTTTACCAATTCTGCTTTATTGTAACAATGTGTTCCTTCATATGGCACCATCAAAGAAAGACCTTTTCGAGAACATTCAGAAACGAGCACTGAAAGTAATAAATGGCAATAAGCACAGTGTAAAGTTGGCAAAAGTCAACTGTGTCAGAAATAAGATGTGTGCTCTTGAAGTCTTCAAAAGTTTGAATGGCGTATCGCCAGACGCCTTTCAAAATTACTTCACGAGGGTCAACCACAGCCAGCGAACTCGTGCCAATACAAAGAACGTCGTTGTGCCCAAAGTCAGATCTGAAACAGGAAAGAAGGCTTTTTCTTTTCAAGGAGCAAAGATTTTTAATAAATTGACAGACGAAATGAAGAGTGAAACTTCAATTTTAAGATTTAAGACTTTCTGTAAACATTTTAACTTTGACTTTTAACATTTTATATCCTTGATGTATATTACTTTTTTCTTTTTGTATGAAATTTTGTATATTTTAGACAGGTCCTTGATTAATAACAGCACATTATTGCTGAACAAGTTAAACCTGTATAAATATGATATTATTATTATTATTAT
>REGM01000463.1:120466-135970 GCA_004194415.1 Aurelia aurita
AAAACAATGGAAAATTGGCAAATTTAGCTTCTTCACAAGAAAAATTCTATTTAAATACTTACTCAACCGATTTGAATGCAAATGGTCTTAAATGATAGAAAACAGATAGTAGAATCAAATTTATACCTTGAAGCAATTTTAAGCATCTATTTATAGATCAATTAGCACCTAATTAGCTCTCTGTTCTCCGGACAGACCATTACTGCAGTTTTTTCATAGAAATATTTCTTTTTCCATCCCATATCAACTCAATATGTATGACACAAGCAAGATAAGACTAATGTGCAACAAAAATTTCAATTCATTTACTTATTTATTCGAAAAATGACGTCATAAATGTAAATGACGTCATAGATATTAAATTTTGCTGATGTCAGCAAATAATAAAAAGTTAAATATCAAATGAAAGCTCTCATCATGATCAATCGAATGATACATGTTTCAAGTAATTCAGACTAGAAACAAAGAAGTTATGGATGTTTCAAGCTTTTTTTTGTTGACCACTCTCCAAATATGGTGCTATTGTGGTCACCTGACCGATTTTAGAACAATGAAATATTGAAATTGTAACTGGCAACTAAATTTCATTAAAAGTCACAAAGGTTTGGTTGTCATATCTAGTGTTGTTTAGGCGCAATGTAGCAAAGTTTGGTTGGGGGCGACCCCCCCCCCATGTGAAATAGGGATATGGCACCATCAAAGAAAGACCTTTTCGAGAACATTCAGAAACGAGCACTGAAAGTAATAAATGGCAATAAGTGGAGTAATTGAATTGGATACAATACATTGAATTGAATTGCCTCGTTTTGAGTGAGAGGCTGATTGGCCTAAGCGCATGCTGTGAATTCATTTGTGTATTTGTGTGAAGCTGTGAGCAAGCAATAAGGACTGTGTTGTCAGCTAGGAGAGCAATGCAGGAGGTGAGCAGCAGGACTAACTTGAGTTTATTGACATTACTGACAATCGTATTTTAGTTATGAGTTTATTATGTTCTTGTTGCGTACTGCTTTGTTTGTAATAATTGTGTATACTATATTTGTTTGCAGAAGATGTGCTGGGCTTTATAAATGATGTAAGCTGAGGAAAGAACTGTCTGGTTATTCTGTTTATCTGAATATAATAACGGGCTAGGCTACTTTAATAAGCACAGTGTAAAGTTGGAAAAAGTCAACTGTGTCAGAAATAAGATGTGTGCTCTTGAAGTCTTCAAAAGTTTGAATTGCGTATCGCCAGACGCCTTTCAAAATTACTTCACGAGGGTCAACCACAGCCAGCGAACTCGTGCCAATACAAAGAACGTCGTTGTGCCCAAAGTCAGATCTGAAACAGGAAAGAAGGCTTTTTCTTTTCAAGGAGCAAAGATTTTTAATAAATTGACAGACGAAATGAAGAGTGAAACTTCAATTTTAAGATTTAAGACTTTCTGTAAACATTTTAACTTTGACTTTTAACATTTTATATCCTTGATGTATGTTACTTTTTTCTTTTTGTATTAAATTTTGTATATTTTAGACAGGTCCTTGATTAATAACAGCAAATTATTGCTGAACAAGTTAAACCTGTATAAATATGATATTATTATTATTCTCAAAATTCTTTTCGAGCGAATCGAGATATTGTTATTACTAAACCTGATAAAGGTTCAGGTTTTGTTATTCTAAATAAGAGTGGTTATCTTGGTAAAATGCACGACATATTGAATGACAGGTCTAAGTTTCAAGAGCTCGGTTCTGTGTCTTCGCATGACACAACTTGTGTTTTGGAGAGGCAGTTGAAGGACCGGTTATTGTTGTTGTATAAGGAAGGTGAGCTTAATGACCAGGTATACGAGAGAATACGCTCAACTGGGTCGCAACGACCCCGCATGTATGGGTTGCCAAAGACCCATAAACAGGATGTTCCGTGTAGACCCATTCCTTCCATGATTGGCTCAGCACAACATGAACTTGCTAAATGGTTGGCTGAGGTGCTTAATCCTATTTAAACCGGGTTGAAATTTTAGCATTTTTGACCGGGAGGGGGCGTTTTTTGCCCCCCTCTTTATTTCCAAAACTAAAAGAGATGTAACAATGAAACTTTCCCCAATTGCTACTTGGACAATAATCTTTACAAATATAATAATAGAGTTTAATTAGTCACATTTTTCGTTGCTATGCAACCAAAAACAATAGGAAAATGACCAAAATTGAGCTACTGGCTTAAAATGCAAAATTCCTCCAGATTAACGTGAGATAACAGGCAGAATTGCTGCCAAACCTAGCAAGTAAGAGTAGAGGAAGATATTTACACCCAAATTTCACAACTTAGATTGCAACTCTTGCTAATTAACCCTATCCTAACTGGGGGGAGCTGGGGGGAGTTTTTCGCCCCCCTACCAAACTTATTTTAATAGCTCTTAAACGATGATAGCTATAACGCTGAAACTTCTTGACTTTTATTGAAATTTAATTGGCAATCAAAACATTAACATTTCAATACCTACTGTTTAACCACGTGACCACCAGATGCCCTTATTTGGAGACAGGTCACAAAGAAAATCACTAAATTGGCTATAATTTCTTTACTTGCTCTCCAATCTCATCAATAAAAAATAATTCGATTCGTCTCGATGAGTACTTTCATTTGATATATAATTTATTTATATTTGCTCAACCTCGTCCCCAGGGCCCTTTGTCATATTTGGACAGAGACGAAAAGGACCTGGGATCGGCTGGTCACATGACCATCAAAACACCCTCTCTCCGTGTGTGTAATAAATTATAGACATCGCAATGTATGCAGCAGTTATACTTTAGGCCACAGCTGCGGTATGTCTTGCAATGGAGGAGACAGGCAGCCGCAGACACGAGACAGCTCTAGTTTTTGGGGTTTCTGTCAGTTGTTCAAAGATTTGCAACTCTGCTTTCGTCGTAGGATCAAAGTTTTCTCTGAAGCCAAAGCAGGTGTGATGTTTTGAACGGGTTTTGGAAGTCTGATCAATGGCTCAGATGTGATCGTCGTTTTGCCAACCCGTTGTGGCATAGGCCTAGTTGTAAAAAGTCACTCCTGTACCAGTTCCTGCCTGCTACCTGCTAGCCGCATATTCTCCTATCAAAGTCTACAAGCAAAATTTTTCCATTCGTAACCGAAACTCAGCAAGTTGTCGTTATATTTGTTCATAGAACTTTTCCTTTTCAATTTGACTAAATATGTTTGTCATTCGCTTTGTTTTGGTCACATTTCCACATAGTTTACAAATTGCATTTGAAATATTCCACTTGTAGACTTTGGTAGGAGGCATTTGCGAGTTGAGAGTTATTTGTTGTTGGAGTTGTTAGCACAAAGGATCATTTTCTGCGGTCATTCAGTTCCGACGTGATGGAATTAATTTGATTCAATCCTATCAAATTTTCCTGATAAAAAAAAACCTGCTGAAAGATCGAAAACAAATTTGGCCAGCCTAAGGAATCATAACGTGTTCAATTTCTGCAAATGCTAGAATAAACCATGCATAAACCGTTCATATTCTGCGCCTTTTCTCAAGCTAAAGCGGTTAGGTACTTTTCAAGGCTCTACACATATGCATGGCCTAAACAGAGCAAATGACATATGGAACGGAGGGTGATTCAGACACGCAATAACGATTCAAAAGAAGCCGTTGACTTGTATTGAATATAATTTATGTGAATAGCAACAGCTAATCAGATCGCTCATGTGGTAACACGTTGAAGTGAATTTAATTTATGCGAAAAGCAAGAGCCAATCAGATGGCTTAAGTGACCAGCCAATCCCAGGGCCTTTTCGTCTCCGTCCAAATATGACAAAAGGCCCTGGGGACGAGGTTGATATTTGCTGACATCAGCAATTTTTAAATTGTATGAAGTCATCAATCTTTATGACGTCATATTTCTAATTAATTAGTAATTTTTGCATGAAAAATCATGGAATGATTTCAAATATTGACGAAGACGTCTGATTTCACCAAGTAAATGCGAAATTGATGGTGTTTAAGAATCATTATTGCGCTAACAATTTTGCATTGAATCTTATTGTCCATAATTAATTAGTTAATTAATTAGAAACCAAAAATATTAATATAAAACTACATGAAACTGCAAAGTAAGGATATGAAGCAGGTATTTCGATAGTTTCGTGGTGATTTTACCAAGTTATTTAGTAAAAATAGACGTGCTTGTGCTAATAGCTCGATTTCGTCAAAATTTGCATTGTTATGGTTGCCTAGCAACCAGTCACGTGACTACAAACTAATTAATGCTGTTTTTGGATTGTCCTTTATTCAATTATCATACAGTGCAAGTCTCATTATCATAGCTGCTATAGTTGCGGAAATAATTAGAGGATGGAAAAGGTAGAAAATCGGTAGAAAATCGGTAGAAAATCGATAACAATTTACCAGGTTAGGATAGGGTTAAACCAGTTCTTGAGCAGTATTCAGAGAATTAAGTCCATGATTCGTTCAGTTTAGCTCATACTATTCGAGATTTACCTATTGAATTTGTAGATTCATTTACAGAATTTGCTGTATGTGCTCTTTTGGCATCAGCAGCTTATTCACTAATGTGCCCCTCCATTAGGTTATTAACATGTGTGCTGATTCTCTCATCCATGGTACATGTAATAGGTTTCCGTTTAGTAACGAAACATTTGTAGAGATGATGAATTTTGCCACGAGATCTGTTGAATTCAGTTTCAACAACCTTATGTACAAACAGGTTGATGGTGTGGCAATGGGTTCACC
This sequence comes from Aurelia aurita, assembly GCA_004194415.1. NCBI lineage: Eukaryota > Metazoa > Cnidaria > Scyphozoa > Semaeostomeae > Ulmaridae > Aurelia > Aurelia aurita. The sequence continues at coordinate 125,205 of REGM01000463.1, forward strand.
TTGGGTCCTGTACTTGCATCTTTGTTGGTTATTATGAGCAGAAACTCATGAGTGGTCTATCTGCACCCTATCTGATAATAATCCATTGCGTTACTTTAGGTACGTTGGTGATACTTCCGCTATGTTTGAGAGTAGAGAGGCATGTCAATATTTCGATTTTTTTCTTAATTCAATGCACGACTCCTTTAAATTTACAACAGAACCAGAGACTGGTGGTAAACTGTTCGTTTCTTGATGTACTTGTGGAATGGTCAGGCAGTGGTTTTCTTACAGACTTTCTTACAGGTGTATCGAAAGCCCACATTTACTGGTCATTATGTCAGGTGGAACTCGTTTAGTCCTAAGAAATACAAGATCAATCTAATCTTCAATCTTGTACGCAGGGCTTTGGTTATTTGTTCGCCATGTTATGTGGACTCGGAAATTGGTAGGTTGAAAGATCTGTCCAGGCCGAATGGCTACCCTGACGATGTTGTTAATCGGTGTGTTGAGAGGAAACTCGCTACGTGGTCTTCGGATAAGGTTTTTGGTCCGAAGAAGTGTCCGGTGTACATTAGACTACCATATATCGGTGACTCCTCATCTAGGCTTGAAGGTCAAATTCGTAAAGCCGTTGATTGTTGATACAGCACCATTGATTCTAGGGTCGTTTTCACGTCTCAGCGTAAGTCCAAAAGGATGTCATGCCTCCCCTTAATTTAAGTAAAGTTGTCTATGAATTTACGTGCGAGTGCGATGCACGGTACGTAGGTAGGACGTCCAAAAAACTTGTTGACAGGATGAGACAACACGTGTCCCTAGCAATAAGGAAAGGTATTGTCAGATGTAGTGCCCGCTGTCAACCAAAACGAAAATGAAAAGCTGGCCTGGCTAAAAAAGAGAGTGATTCTGCAAGTGGTACTCATTTACTGAGTAGTAGTAACAACTACAGATTAGTAGTAACAACTATAAAAAACGCAACACATCTATAATTGAAATTTTCAAAAAATAATAAGATTTGAAAAAATGCAAAGTCTGAAAGCGCAATTTACCTTCGTTCTAATGATAAGCAGTTTGGATATATTAATGGAATTATTTATCATTTAACCCTAATTTTACCGGGGGGGGGGGTGTTTTCCACCCCCCTGTCGGTTTTTTGCAGAGCATTTATTAACAGCATTAGCTATGACTCTCTAACTTTCTGACAACTACTAATTATCTATTAGCTACATTTTGACAATAAAATTTTTGAACAATGGGAGTCACATGACAGATGACAATACCATATTTGGTAGATGGTATTGACAAAATCAATGTTTTTGATATTTTTACAACCAGAATTAGTTTCAAATGTTGATTATTATACCTTAAAAGAATCAGCAAACAAAGACCTTCCATTTGCTATCAAGAACAATGGAATTTGCTGACATCAGCATTTTTAAATGATGACGTAACATGTGCCGCCATTTTGGGTAAATTTTGCAAAATTTGAAACTTTTTCCAGCGGAAGTTGTAGAAAATGCATAGATTTGCGTTTTGCAATACATTTAAAGTATTTTTAGCAAGTTTTGTATCAATTTTTGGTCATAAAACCCACTTCGTTGTTGTGACGTCATCAATATTTGTCATTTTCTTCAAAAATAAAAGTCTAAAAACACNAATCCTTTTGGCCCTGAATTTAGGGGGAGGTCTGACAGCTTATAGGCCTCAAGGCACCAACAAAAATTAATCTCCTTTTTTAGTTTCAGTTTCTTAGCATCAAACTACCGCATCCTTGCCTTTATTTGGAAAAAATTGATACATGAAATCCTCAAATGCAGGTCTACGCATATAAATCGTTTTAAACTTGATTTTCCTCATTTTGTGATGGCTTGCAGTTGTGGAAAAACCAGGGTAACATAGTTCAGTATTTTCCAGATTTACCCTTTTTCAGTCAATAATAGTCGTCTTGTTGATGTTTAAACCCATGATCTCTATGTTTCTGCTCACTCAGTAGATAATTAATTAGACCTAGCTATCATCGCTCCCCATCATCTTTCATTTGGACATCAATAGATCAGCTCTAACATTCAAGAACCAAAGCTTTTACAGGCTTGGAGGAGCATATCATCATAAATAGGCTAGGCCCATCATACATAGCCCATCCAATCAAGTTTGCATCTATTGCGGCCAATGCGAGTAAGATTTGATGACAAAGCTAGCTAATGAAGCTCATATCAAGTTCCAATATGCCATGACACCTCTTTCCTCGATTTCTTTTATATAGAACCGCATCTGTTCAACTTTATATGATCCTTCCTTCCATCGTACGGACTATCAGACACCATCATCGCTACCAGTTTTGCTTGCACACTTCCTTGCCTCGTTTTCGAAATCTGCATCCAACCTCAATTTTCGAACATTAGCGCGTTTCCCCTCCCGCGCCTTCGGCGCTCCCTGTAATAAACCCACAAACTCAACATTAGACACTGTAATCTGTGGAAAGTAAACTGTTAGCTTGTGTAAAAGAATAACAACCAAGATAACGGCATAACGGAATAACCAGACCCAGGACCAGTGGGACCAAGACCTTAACCGACCGGACCCCAGGGGAATACCCTTAGCCTCGCTTTGACTTTGCATAGGAATTCAGCAGCCAGTAAAGCAATCGTACGAAGAGAACGATATGTGAAACACCGAATCCATCTGAAAGATTTTAGATTGCGCACAGGTTGCAAGTTCATCTCAGGGCTTAAACTTCCAAAATGATTAGGCACATACGTAATACTTAGGGACATTTCATTTATTAGGAAATAATGGGGGAGGGTCACTGGTCGTATTTATAAACAAGCGTTATATGCAGGTTATATGTATGATAGATTAGATTTCCCATGTCTTACTTAGTCTTATGTCTTTTAATCCCAAACCCTATTAAAATTAACATCCAAACTTGATTTAGCCAAAAAACGGAAAATCTTTGATATCCTCTCGCATTTGATATAAGTGTGGGGGGTCTATTTAATACAGAATAGAGAGGGGGTTTGCTTAAAATTGTGACTAAGAAGGGAGGGGTTTATTAGAGAGGGGGACTAAATAGGGCCTTTACGGTACAAGAAAACAAATTTCAAATGACCTCCTGGAATGACAAAATCTGAGGCTTTTCATTTGCAAAGAGGCAGGAATTTCAACTGCAATGCTTTCACCAAAGCAAATTCCTGCTTCTTTCCTAATCCGTTGTGTTGTGTGAATGGGTGCTATTAACATTCCCAAAGTTATTCCTATGTCTTTAACCCTATCTGACCTGGGTGTTTTGAAACACTCAATGCCTGGGGGGCGGATTCGGCCCCCCTTTTTATTTCAGTTGTTATATCAGATATGACCACCTAACTTGGCACAAATGTTATTCATCATATAAACAATGATTATTTAAAATCGTAATTCAATTAGCGCTGTTGTTGTTGTTGCTAGAGCAAAATAATCATTATGATGTTGAATGATGTCATCAAAATGAAAGCATGTTAAAAGTTCATCAAACTTACATTTTCTTACAGAAATGAAAAATATAGATCAAAATACATGTAAATCAAAGATTTGAGCTTAATTGGACCAATTAAAAAAGAAAGAGAGATATAAAGTTAATTTTCACAGAATGTCAGATGACAACTTGGTAACCACAGTTGCTAAATATAGAATGTCAAAATTGTTACAATTTCATTGCTCTATGATACAAAGTTAAACTTACTAAATCTCGGCAGCCTTCTACGTATATCGAACATAGCAGAAACAAAAATATACTAGGGGGGCGGAATCCGCCCCCCCCCCCAGGTCAGATAGGGTTAATGACTTTTGAGATTGCCCCAAATCTGGCAATTACTACTGTTACAATAAACATTGGAAACAGATATGTGCTCCGTGTTAAATAATGTTGCAGTCCAAACCTGCAAAGAGCATGGGGGGCCAGTATCAAGTCCTGAAATTGAAGAGATGGAACACGACATTGATTGTATCACGACATCATTGCAACTACTTGAATCGCCAAGCAAGGCAGAGAGGTAAATTTNCTTAAAAGCAGCAACAGAAGGTGACAATCTAATTTCAGGATCAAGTTTATTCCATTCAGACAAACAGTGAGGATAAAAACTAGACTTGTATTTTTCTGTCCTTGCTCGAATTTGCCCAATTGTGTCACGTTCGCGAAGTGAATACTGGACCTGTTGAAGTAAACAACCTGGACCTGTTACAATTTCATTGCTCTATGATACAAAGTTAAACTTACTAAATCTCGGCAGCCTTCTACGTATATCGAACATAGCAGAAACAAAAATATACTAGGGGGGCGGAATCCGCCCCCCCAGGTCAGATAGGGTTAATGACTTTTGAGATTGCCCCAAATCTGGCAATTACTACTGTTACAATAAACATTGGAAACAGATATGTGCTCCGTGTTAAATAATGTTGCAGTCCAAACCTGCAAAGAGCATGGGGGGCCAGTATCAAGTCCTGAAATTGAAGAGATGGAACACGACATTGATTGTATCACGACATCATTGCAACTACTTGAATCGCCAAGCAAGGCAGAGAGGTAAATTTTGATACTTGCTAATGATTTTTTTACAACCGCTTTATTTTATGAGAAGCCTTCTGAAGGCCTCTTAGGTTTGATCATAGTCACTAGAAGAAAGACTGGTCTGGAAACCTTTTGTTCAATCTTATTATTCACGAAAATGTTGGTCACGTGCCGAAGTAAGTGCACAGCAACAGGGAATCACATAGCAACGCGTTAACGAATTAGTGAACAGTCAGTATTTTGATGAATTATATGAAATTTGTGACTAAGTTTTTGATCGTTTTAAGATATGTAGAGAGTTAGCGAGAAAGAGAGTATGCCAGACGCAAATTGCGCTCTTCCGCAGTGTGAAACAACTCGGAGAGAGAAGTACGAAAGTGTCGGTATTTTCCAAGTGAGTCAACGAGCAAGCGATCGAGAGGATGATGCAACTTTTAAGCAACAGATGGAAGCTGGAAATGTATGGACATGCGAGAAACATTATAAACTAGAAGATGTTGAATTCACAAGTAAGTTCGGATGGCAACTTGCTCATATTTTATGTTGTTTACGACAAGCAATTTATTTTAGGCCAGCAGCCACTCACGCCGAGTTTTAGGCCATCATCTTCATCAGTTCATCTGTGTTGTGCGAGAAACTGGGCTTGTATTGCAATGGTTTTTTTTTAATATAGTCCACTCATAACTGTTTTTATTATATTTCATGCTTTAAGCTTGATATGCACATTTCGTACAGTCGGTGGAAAAGTTATGAAACGCAGCAAAACAATAAAATTCGAAAAGTTTTGACTCAACAATTTTTGAAGACTTTTAGGCCTACAGTATATACTTGGACAAACTTTACTTACGCCTTATTAATGTGTCTGAGATTGCATGTAAAAATAAATAGATTTAAAGTTAGCTGATTTAATGTCAATAAAACCATGCAATTAAACCTGTTTTAGGAAAGCCAAACTTGTTGGTAATCAATATTATATCAATCAATGGTATCCCCAATAATAATATGATATTTTCAAACATTTTACACAAAAATATCAGACTGACCTCCCTTCCCTGTCTAAAAGATCTTGCATCCATTGGATTATCTCATGCGATTTTATTCATATTTTTATTTATTCTATCATATTTCATTAATTTTCTTTCATCAGAGACTGGCAGAAAAGCTCTTCGGTTTGGTGCAGTCCCTAAAGAAAAATTGCCACAAAAGTCTCACCATTCCAAGCCTGTTCAAGAAAGGAGACACCTAGATATTGTTCAAGATAAAGTAGTGACACAGCCAAAATGTATGAAATACCAAACCTTTGAGGAGGTTGCAAAGAGAGTTGCTAAGCTAAAGTTGCCAGCTTGGCAGCAAGATGTAGCAAATAATCAGCTGACTCTGAAGCAATTTGAAGACAATGCTATGATCCCCAAATTTCAACTTGTCATTGATAGTGAATTGAGATATACTCTTGTCATATTTGGTTGGTTGCTGCCAGGAGATCACATTATTTATAAGGAGTACGAACGCAGTTTACAAAATGTAACTGTTTCAGAACTGATAAAAAAGATTGAACAGTTTAAACTTTGTAGAGGTGTAGCAAAATCATCATGTGACTTACAACACCATGCCATCCCCTATCAAGTGACTTCACAAGAAGAGCTACAGTTTCCTGCAAAATCAGTTGTTTACAACAGACCAAAACACTGTCTTGTGCTCAAAGAATCTGATGGTCAGTGTGAAAATTGTTTCAAAAGTGAAAAGAAGTCAGCTAAAGAAGTAGAGAGAAAAAGCAAAAACTTGTGCAATCCTGCATAGCCAAAAGCCCCAGTTTCTGCCACTCACCCAAGTCGCCTTAAACTGACCCTCCAGCTGCAGCGATTGAAATGCCGCCAATTACAGAAAGAAATTGAAGAAATGAGACTCTAGCAATCAACTCCTCTGGTGTTTCTGTGGATCCCCAGCTAGCACAGGATGTGAAATTAATAATGTCCAGAGAAGGTTCAAAAATCTCACCATTCATGAAGCTCTTTTGGGAGCAACAACAGAAAGCTTTTAACAGTAATTACAATACCATTCGTTACCATCCAATGATCATATGCTTTTGTTGTCTTTGGCAGCAAAGTCATCATCTGCCTATGACGAACTGAGAGATTCAAAGATCCTGACCCTGCCAAGTAGGAGGACTTTGCGCGATTATAGGAATGCCGTAACACCAAAAGTAGGATTCAACGAAGGAGTGATAGAGGAACTTTCAAAAACAACGAACAATCTTCAAGGAGTTCAAAGGTTCATTGTTTTGGGCTTTGACGAAATGAATGTTCAATCAAAGTTGGTGTTTGATAAGTATTCAGGGAAACTAATAGGTTACCTTGATCTTGGAGATCCTGACATAAATTTTGCTACCCCCCAAAAGCAAGATGATCTAGCAACACATGCCTTGGTTTTTTATGTGCGAGGTCTGGCATCTGACCTTAAATACAATCTGGCCTATTTTGCTACAACAGGTGTAACTTCCTACCAACTTATGCCTATCTTTTGGAAGGCTGTTTCAACTTTGGAGTTGACTGTATGCATCTGTATGCGATGGGACAGCTCCAAACAGAAAGTTCTTTCGGATGCATGCCACCTTAGCCCAAAGCCCTGGAAAGCCGGTGGTTCATCGTTCAATCGACCTCTTTGCCCCCAACCGTTTCCTGTGGTTCTTTGCTGATGCCCCTCATCTTCTCAAGACTGCCCGGAACTGTTTGCATCATTCTGGTTCAGGAAAGTCAACAAGATACATGTGGAACGATGGCAAGTATCTTTTCTGGCAACATGTATGCCAGTTAGTGAAAGATGACATGGATAGAGGCCCCAAGCTATGTCCCAAATTATCTCCTGCACATACCGAGCTAACTGCATATTCAGTAATGAATGTGTCAGTAGCTGCTCAAGTATTGAGTGCAACAACATCAAATGTACTCAAGGAATACTATGGTGCTGATGTCTATGGAACTGCTGAATTTTGCAAAATGATGGACATGTTCTTTGATGCACTGAATGTCCGAAGTACGCAGGAGGCTGAGTTCAAACGGAAAGAATTTTTAAAGCCATACACCAGCGTTGATGACGAAGATTTAACTGGCTTGAAAATGTCTTTCTCAAGTATCTAGCTGACTGGAGAGCAAGTACCGTGAGCAGGGAAGGCAGTTTTACCGACAGTGCAATGGATAAAATGTTCTTGTCATGGCAGACACATGAGGGTCTGCAAATGACAGTCTACTCAGTGATTGAAGCAACAAAGTACCTTCTGAGCAATGGAATGAATGAGGTTTGTCCTTACAAGTCGATTCAACCAGAATGTAGTTGAAGAGTATTTTAGCAGGCAACGCTCTCTTGGTCGTCGCAGTGACAATCCGGATATGAGAATGCTCGGATATAATGACAACACAATCCGTATACAAAGATCTGTTGCACCGGTAACAGGAAATACACGAGGAGGGCATGTAAAAAAAAGACAGGTTTCATGGTCAGTAAATGTTGAAACAAAGTTGGCAAAAAGAAGGACTGATTCTAAATAAGATAGTTGATTTGTAGCATAGAGTCCCCTAGCCCATTAAAAGCCATCAATCATTGCCTGTCCTGAATTTTTAGACCAAAAAGAAATAAAAGGTCTTACTATGCACATATTTTTGTAAGAAACTGCTCATAAGGAACTGAAGGCTCAATTTTTCAAAATTAGAAAACCAGCTATCTGGATTAAAAACTAAGAAAAATTTATTAATTTGCAGCTTCAATTATTCCGGTCAAGAATTTAAGAAACAAACATGAAATTGTTGGTGTAGAAATGACCTAAAATTTAAGATACTTGCTACAAAACCCAGACCTAAGTTTCTTATAAAAAATATATGCAATTATGAATAAGATAAATTTTGGTTGAAAAAAGAAAAAGCATTTGCTCCCTCCAAAAGGCTTCAAGGATTTTGTTCAGTTTCTACTATTTTTGTGTGCAGATGATATCTGGCAAGTGACTATAATTGGCAACACAACTCTATGAAGTATTTGATTTTGTCTTTAAATCTTGGCGTAAAGCTTTAGTCTTCTTACACTGTAGTTGTGTTTTTGAATTTGCAAATGAAAATGCCCTTACTCTCAAGTATAACTGAATAAGCTTTTCAAGTAAATTTATTCTGGTCTCATTGTCCATTTCACAGGGAGACCCTTGCTCCATAGCACTAAAAGCACTCATAACATCAAATTTTCCAGTTAACTGACCAGTTAGCTTGTGGCAATCAATTAATGAGATATGTCCAGTTTCTGTAGCCACTCGAAATTCCTCTTCTATGTGAGTAAACAGCTGTATACATTCTGTATTAACTCCCATAATCCACCTCTTGTTTGGCACTTTATCTGCCTTTGTGAAGAAACATCCTCTAGTCTAAGAGAATTTAAGAAGGATATCATATCTATTGCACTTTGAGTTTTTTTGCCATGAGGTGATACGTGATGCAGTTTTCGAAAAATTGAATGCACAACATACCCAGCTAGGTATTGTAAACTGCCAACTTCCTGTTCACTGATCTTTTTTGCAGCAGCTGGTTGCTCTGTCGGTTTTTTGTAATGGGATAGAATTTTATCACCCATTCTTGTTGCAATTAATGTACACATAGGAAACTCTAAATTTGGAAAATATTTTTCAGCATTCATTACCAAGGTTTCATAATATTCTGCGTAACATTTTTCAGCATCTGAATTTTTCCAAAGTTTTATGTAAAGTTGCAATAATTGCTTTCTCAGATTATCATTGTGTTCTTCCAAAACATAATTGGAAATTGCACTGCGGCATTGAGCTGGATAGCACCCATTATTTGCAAGGTCATCCTTTGCTTCATTGACTAACATGACAATAACTGCCTTATCAAAAGGCCTTGTTGGCTTGAAATTTGTGGGTGCATCGTGCTTTGTCTTAACATGTCTCGATAGGCCCTTGTTATCCCTAGAATAACATTCGCCATGTAACATTCGTAAAATTGGTAATATTCAGTTTGTTGACTAAATCAGTAAATTTGTTGTTATCACAAGTAAAACGAAGGTTGGAAACAAGAAACAGAAGAAAACTCCATGAAAAATGTCTACCACTTTAAATTTCAGGGGGTTAACAAAATTGGTGACAACTCAAAAATAAATTCCTTCAATAATCAGTAAAAGTTGTTGTGATTGCTCAATCACCTTCATATTTTGCTTTCAAACAGTATTAGTATAGTGGACGTGAGCAATTTTAGTCTCAGCTCGGTCAGTGGCGTAAGACGAATGTCCCCAGGGGGTAAAGTGTGCTATACAGAGGTGATTCTTTGCCAAAAAAACAGTGAATAAAAGTTCCAAATTTCCTTACAACAAGTTTAAAATGCTCTAATCTACTTTTAAATCATGGCTGGTGTCGATTAATTATGGTCGGAGAGTTGAAAATGTCAGCCAACCTATCTTACAGGGGGTAGTGCAATTTTGGTCAATTCGGCGACAACTCAAAAATAAATTCATTCAATAATCAGTAAAAATTGTTGTGATTGCTTAATCACCTTCATATTTTGCCTTCAAACAGTATTAGTATAGTGGACGTGAGCAATTTTAGTCTCAGCTCGGTCAGTGGCGTAAGACGAATGTCCCCAGGGGGTAAAGTGTGCTATACAGAGGTGATTCTTTGCCAAAAAACAGTGAATAAAAGTTCCAAATTTCCTTGGAACAAGTTTAAAATGATCTAATCTACCTTGAAATCATGGCTGGTGTCGATGAATTATGGTCGGAGAGTTGAAAATATCAGCCAACCTATCTTACAGGGGGTAGTGCAATTTTGGTCAGTTCGGGGACAACTCAAAAATAAATTCCTTCTATTATCATTGTTAACTTTTGTGATTGCTCAATCACCTTCATATTTTGCATGCAAAGACTGTGGATATAGTGGACTTGGCAAATTTTAGTCTCAGCCTGGTCAGTAGCGTAAGACGAATGTTCCCAGGGGGTAAAGTGTGCCCTACAGAGGTGATTCTTTCACAAAAAACAGACAACCAAAATTGCAAATCAGCCTCTATCATACCAAAAATGCTCTAATTTTACTTAAAATCATGGTTGGTGTCGATGAATTATGGTCAGAGAGTTGAAAATGTCATCCTACCTATCTTACAGGGGGTAGTGCAATTTTGGTCAATCTGTTCACAACTACTGACCAGGCTGAGACTAAAATTTGCCAAGTCCACTATATCCACAGTCTTTGCATGCAAAATAT
>REGM01000463.1:136228-151307 GCA_004194415.1 Aurelia aurita
TTTTGTGATTGCTCAATCACCTTCATATTTTGCATGCAAAGACTGTGGATATAGTGGACTTGGCGAATTTTCGTCTCAGCCTGGTCAGTAGCGTAAGACGAATGTTCCCAGGGGGTAAAGTGTGCCCTACAGAGGTAATTCTTTGACAAAACAGACAACCAAAATTGCAAATCAGCTTCGATCAAACCCAAAATGCTCTAATCTAACTTGAAATCATGGTTGGTGTCGATGAATTATGGTCAGAGAGTTGAAAATGTCATCCAACCTATTTTAAAGGGGGTAGTGCAATTTTGGTCAATTCGGTGACAACTCAAAAATGAATTCCTTCAATAATCAGTAAAAATTGTTGTGATTGCTCAATCACCTTTATATTTTGCATGCAAAGACTGTGGATATAGTGGACTTGGCAAATTTTAGTCTCAGCCTGGTCAGTAGTTGTGAACAGATTGACCAAAATTGCACTACCCCCTGTAAGATAGGTAGGATGACATTTTCAACTCTCTGACCATAATTCATCGACACCAACCATGATTTTAAGTAAAATTAGAGCATTTTTGGTATGATAGAGGCTGATTTGCAATTTTGGTTGTCTGTTTTTTGTGAAAGAATCATCTCTGTAGGGCACACTTTACCCCCTGGGAACATTCGTCTTACGCTACTGACCAGGCTGAGACTAAAATTTGCCAAGTCCACTATATCCACAGTCCTTGCATGCAAAATTTGAAGGTGATTGAACGATCACAAGAATTCTTACTGATTATTGAAGGAATTTATTTTTCATTTAGTTCACAGTGGCAGAACCCCCTGAAACATGGTTACTTTTTAAAAATAACTCTTTGTTCTTGTCTAAAATTTCATTAATGTTTTCACTGTATCATTTCAAGAAGTTTCCAGACAACAGAACAGCATATCGAAAGTTACGAATGTTACGTGTAACAATCGCGAATATCTTTCTGTATATCACATGCCGTTTGCACCCAGACGGACGACACCATAATCCTCCTCGCTATCACTTTCTTCGTTCACAATCGACTCAACATCACTAAAGCTTAGATCCGATCCATCAGATGACATTATGAACCAGAACGATAGAAGCGCAAATGCTAACAGTTCATGATCTTTGTATGCCCTAACTAACATTGGCAATCGCTTGGCTACTACTTATGACGTCATCAACAAAATCGAAATTTTGCAAGAGGTACTTGTTTTTAAGCGCGGATTTTTCACACTTCCTGGTGGCTAAATTCTGCGAAAGTGGTACCAAAATGTCGAGAAAAGATAAAATTTTCTGAAATTGGTGTCAACTTATTTTTGATAATTTGGTTGCATAAGCACTTTAACGTCTATTAATATTGAAGAACTAGTTCAGAAGGCACAAGAGGAGTTGATCAATATTTCTGTATGGATGAGGTTAAATAAATTAAGTGCCAATCCTAAAAAAACAGAGTATATGATAATTGGGCACCCTCGTAGAACTAATAAAGTCGAGGTACATAAAACATTGAGACTGAATGACTCAGATATAAAACGAGTAAAAAAAACCAAATCACTTGGAGTCGTTGTAGACGAAGGGCTTAACTGGGAAGAACAATTCAAAACTGTCAGAGGAAAAGTTCGTGGAGGCCTAACAACTAACATCTTTAAAAAAACTGAAGAACATCCTCCCGCAATCTCAGTTAAGCAATGTATATCATGCTCTTATAGAAAGTCACATGCGATATGTGGATGTTATTTGGGGTAGCCTCTCAAATTCAAGAAAGGAATCCCTTCAACGTGTTCAACACAGAGCAATTTCCATGATAGATACGTCCAGAATAAAAGACGAATGGTCAAATAATTTCCTACATGTCGAACAACTTATTACGTTTGATCCTGCAGTTATGGCCTATAAGATCATGAACAGACTCTGCCCAGAAAATCTTTGGAACAAATTCCAACAAAGATCACAATACTCCAGTGACAATACGCGATTATGTAGAGATCTCCAGATTCCAAGGTACAATCTAGAGTATGCCAAAAAAGGATTTTCCTACTCAGCTCTTAAGGTCTGGAATGAAATCCCTATAAGTATCAGGGAGCTTCCCACCTTGTGTCAATTTAAAAAGCAACTAAAAATACATTTGACGAGCTGAAAGCCAATTAAACACGACTCCCTGGAAGAACAGCACCAGTAATTAGCTTAGAAGTTTTTTTGTATATGAATAAACCAAACCAAATCAATTAATAACCCATTAATAAGATAATTAATAACAATTAATAGAACTGTATATTTTTGCATTATTAAATAGTTGCTGAAGGGAGATTGTGTATAAATAAATAAAAATAAAAAATAAAAATAAATCGACATGGCAAATTGGCAAAATTAAGGATTTATTGAAATGAGGCAGATCTAGAACCCGTATAATACGAGAAAATAACGAATACGTTTTGTATTAGCTTGGGAATAGGCAAGTCAGATCGAAATTCCCAGTGCATGCAAACAATTCTCCCTAACGAAAACAAATTTTATCTAATACCACAAGGGGATTGATTGGATGCATCCAATTTGGGCTGCATATTCTCAGAATGATAAGCCCATAGTGTCGTTCCTCTGCAGCTGATTGAAGTCGATCCCATGTTTTCGTCAATTTTCAATCTCGATAAAGACAACAAAAATAGTAATGTAGCCTAGTCATTTAGCTACCAGACAACGTTTGAATCCTTGATTTCGGTCTATTACTTTATTTTGTGTAACAGATTTTGTAGGTTTACTTTATTTTTGGTCACCCGGGATATCATCTGAAGGCCCAATTATATACATTTTACGTTATTCTGTCCCTATACTTCCTTTAGCAACATTTACCATAAAAAATTGTCACTGCCATATGAAAAATAGCTTGCAGATCCAAACTTACCTACACATTTTATAAAATATTGGACTTCATATTTGGAATCATGAAGGATGGGCTTTCAAATAACAAACAATTTATTCTCAAAATGCCTTCAACAAAGAAGTCACTGCTGTTCCCAAGGGAATAAACCCCATTTTCAATCAAGCCCTCGTTGATAATATTATACCGTTTAGCATCAGCTTTTGGTTTTTAGCCATACTTTAAGAGCACAGGCATCAAATCTGTTCTGAAAATATTATGCAAATAGTTATTGGAGTTTTACTTCAAGTTTCACTGTGGGTTTTACTTCAGGTACTTCACTGTGAGTTTTTCATCAGGTACTTTACTGTAATTTTACCACGAAAATTTTTGATACCTTGATTACTTTCAAACGTTCAGCATACTTTAAATTTCAGTTTACTTTCACTTTCAGGCTGTAGCGTCATGAAATTTCTAAATCGTAAACAAGAAAAGGAAACACTTACCACCATATCGCTGACGCTCTTGAAATATTCACTATTTATCCCCCTTTACTTTACGAAGATTTTTTTTCAAATTTTCACGATTTCTTTGATTTCATTGAAATGGCTGTTGTTCCTTAAATTGCAAAAAGAATAATATTAGCAAATAAAGTGTTTAATAGCGGACATGCTCACGCCCGACAACACCAAGCCTGAATTCTGACGTCACTTCCGGCCTCTGTTGCAAGAGAGCTGTGGCGCGAAAGTGAAATTTTGCGATAAATGGCGTCAGCAGGCGTCCCAAGTGTCCCAAAGCGAAATATCGAGATATAACACAATAGCTGTATCTTCGGTTTTTCAACTTCTGTGAGAATTTTGGACTCAAAGCTTCTTGGTTTTTCATATTTTTCAAAGGCCTAGGACAACTCTGTTTACAAACTCGGGATGCAGCACAGCAGGTAAGCAGACTTTTTCTTAAATTTAAAGTTTGTCCTTGGTTTCATGGGAATTTTGTTCAAAGTTTTGGATTCCTGGATGCTTTCTTGTCCTATTTTGCCACGTTTTACCAATTGTTGTCGAAATAAACTTGTATTTTTCTCGTCTTGAACTTGGGCTGGCTGTTTCGACAAAATCAACTTTTCTTGGCCTAAATTTACCCAAATATTTTTCACAGTCCAATATTTTCTTTTCACAGGCAGGAATTCTCAATTTGGAGATATAACGCAATAGCTGTATGCATCTAGTTTCTAAAAATGGTGGCTGTTTTGCTGTAGCCTTTGCCGTTTTCCCACAATTTTCAAAGGCAATTGTTGCTCGAGAGCCATGACGGGTTAACCTTCGTTAACTTTACGTGCTTCCTTGCCCAAACTTGTCCATTTTTTAGTCAGAAAACAAAGGTTAAACCTGCCTGAATTCATCACATTCGAAGTTCATTTGATGTTTTGGGAAATTAAATATTTTGGAGTACTTGTTAGCCGTTTTAAGGAGTAAGGACACCAAGGCAAGAAGTATGGAAACAAAACTTTGACTTCGCGTTCCGAAAACTTTTAGTTGGGTTTGGCCTAAATGTAAACAACCAGAATTGTCCTGCAAAGTTGTTAGTTGAATTGCTTCTGATGTTCTTCTGGCCTAGAGATTTACATACTAGACTGAATAATGTATCAAGGCTGCCTTCTACAAAACAATCATCAGTTTTCATGTTTTGCCAATACCTACAAAGCTACTGTAATCATTTATTGTTAGATTTCTTCTAATGTCCTTGAGCAGGGCATCTAAGTTTGTACAGATATCTCCCATTTGTTTTGCTGCTCTTTCTTTTCTTTTGCACATGAAATTTTTTATGAGATTGGCTGAGATTTACTCTGCAGCAGACATTTCCAGGAGAGTTGTTTAATTTTGTCTCTATCTTTCATTTTAGGACCTCACAAAGAAAACCTTGAAGTAGCATTTAATCACAACAAAAACAAGAATGCTTATTGTTTTAATACCTAAAGAANCTACCCATTTTACCCCCCAGCCTACCCATCTTACCCATGCAGACCCTAGTTGATTAGCCTTTTATCTTTATCCACGTAAATCCAATCCACCCACTTTTACCTGGCTAGACTCTGACCAATTTCATCAGAGATTTTGGACCAAAAATATCACGTGACAAAAATTAGAAGGCTTTATCCAGTGGCAGAGCCAGGCAAAACATATTGAGGGGATAAAAGAAAAGTCTAAAATTTTTAGACTGGGAGGTATAATACCCAGACATTTTTAATACATTTTTCAATTGAAATTTTAGCCACCTTCTTGGAAGTGGGGATATTTACTCCCTCATACCCCCTGGCTCTGCCACTGCCTTCATCCCTCCCCCACCCATCCAAACTAAAGCTTGCAGCAAGAAATGCGCTTTCATAAATCATATGGGCATTTTGTCAACGCATTCAAGGAAGGAACTGTAACAAGTCATGTCCAGAACAAACTTATTGTTGCACACAAATGATGATTGACATTTGATTCTACTAGAAGAGGGAGGATAACTCCATAAGAATGATTGCCTTCCATTCCAAATAATGCTCTACCAGTGATATTGAAGAATAAAAATTAAGTTAAAGAAAATAAGACAACAATTTCCTTATCCAAGAGCTGCATCTCAAGGAAAAAGTATGCATTGAAATCAATAAAACTTTGATTGTGCATTTCAGTCAGTAGTGCATATAGAATTGGTTACACATTGTTGCATAGGGTCTGCATGCAGGAGGTAAAATGGGTAGGCTGGGGGTAAAATGGGTAGTGTTGACAGCTGGAAAACGGTAGATTGTGAACTGTTAAGTCAACAGTCACACCACCAAGGAGAGTAGTTCAACCTACTTCAGCCAAGATTGTAGTCAACATGTTTACGAATTTTATTCAAATTTTTTGCCTTACCCATCTTGCCCCAAGCTGACTCATTTTACCCCTATAATAGATCCTATTGCATTTATGAGTCTTGAAAATTATCAAAATAGCAGGCATTGCCGTTGTTCATCAGAATTAGTCTCTTTCAACTTCGATCGACAGCAAGAGTTTCATTAAAAACATCCTCCTTGCCTGTCACTTTTTCAGAACAGTCTCTTTCAACTTCGATCGACAGCAAGAGTTTCATTAAAAACATCCTTCTTGCCTATCACTTTTTCAGAACCAACAAGAAAATGTTTCGAGATAAGTTTCAAATAAGGTTCTAGCCTCTCTTCATATAATTGTTAACCTTTTTGCACAACAAGAAGAACTCTATGTCCAACGCAAACAACACATTATAGTATCTGTTCTCCATTTGTCCATTAAGTACGTCTAGCCACCATAAGCAAAATGGTTAGTTCTTGATTCATAAACATACAAAATTTCTTTCCTTCGGAAGCTGCTGGCTATGGCCTACAGTCTAGAGCTCGTGTTCGGCTCCTTTGGTGTCGGTCCTTCTTCTGGCCAGTTGGAGACTATCTCACAACATGAAAGCATCTCAAACGAAGAACCCAGACCTTGTCCTTCACCAGTGCTAATATCGATGCAATTGTACCCTTCAAGGTGGTTTCTTCCTTCATTTAAAATGCTGAATTTCCCTCCAGCGAGCTGTAACAAGACCACGCCGCCGCTTCAAAACAATTTCTACTTTCCAATACTTTCCAATACTTTCCAAACGCGATATTACTTGTCCGTTTTACTTCAATTTCAAAAGATGGGGAATTTATCTAAGAGATATTTGAAACTAAAATTGTTTTGATCTAAATTTCTTGCTAAAGCCCACGCAATTTGATAAGGATGGTGGTCTTATTTTCAGAGAAATGCATCCATATTTAGATGAGCTTTTTCGAACTCGTTGTTTTTAAATGGAATGCAGCGCTTCGAAGACATTTGTATAGGGGCGTCAAAACGAGGCTGAACTCCTCGAGGAAGGTGTTGTCTGGCGTGATGCTGAACCAGATTTTAAAATTTATCTGACTAAAATTTGCCACTCCGTTCTGACTTTATGAGGGATTTTCTCGAGAATGCCCCTTCAAGAAGCCTTCAAAAACGGCCTGAAAGCACAATCAAATGTTTCAAAAATCTCTTCCTTACAGCAATGACTTGCACACACATTAGCACAATTTATCCCTTTGGGAGGTTACAAAATGTCATCCCCCAAAAGCATAAGAAAATTAGTACGGGTGATTTCATCCTCTCAACAGATAATACAATAACCAATCAGCATTTCGTTATAGAAAAATTGACTGAATTGACTGTTGAAACCTGATTTTTTTTTCTTGGTTCATTGCTTTGCTTTACATACCAACCCAAGCTATTCTCTTCACTCCTGATACATCCTTCACAGCTGATAAGACCCCTTCCTATTCTGTTCCTTGGTACATACAATCTTGCAACGTCACTCTGCGGGTGCAGCACTTTATACATTGACATCAATTTCCTAGTTCTTCTGTCCATCCATTCGACTTCTTCCCTCGTCCATTTCAGCAAACCAGCTCCAAATCTTAAAAGAAAAATCGCCCATGTATGTATTGCCTTTATTATATTGTGTCCATTTAATTTTGACTTTACTATCAATCTTGTCCTTCTCAGATACTCATGTTTAAATTTGCCTTTCATTTCCTTTTCCTCGATTTTGTCAAGTTCCATATCCCAGGTTACCTAAAGCCATCCTTCTCTACTTCCTTAACCCTATTTTGGTTGGGGGGGGGCAAATTTGCCCCCCCTGTTGGTTTTTTATTAATAACTCCAAATTGAGTAAATATTTCTTCTTTAAACTTTGTGACTTTTCCTAAAAACGTCTTAGACACCTAGTGAAAAAATTTTTTTAATAAAAACTTAATTAGGAGGGGGTTGGGACCAAATTTTTGCAGGGGATGTCTGAAAATTTGAAATTTGAAAAATTATGATTGTTATGTAATCTTTATTTTTTCGAAGAGCTGTGTGGTTCTTTTTCGATAAATTGTCTTTGATTGAAAGGAAGTATGTTTCTAATTCAATTTATTCACATAATATAATGTTTACTTGCGCAATATGGTTTATCCTACTGTTTGACATTGATTATTTTCACCAAAGTGTTTGCTTGCATTTCTCCTTCGCATACATGTTCACTGTTCCTGCCCAAATGATCAAAGAGAAATTAATTATCTGATTGCTGGGTGTAACAACACTCCAAATTGTCATTTTAGTGCCAAAATTTAGGTTGTATTGCAAAATGGGCAAAATTTTGCTAATTATGCGATTCTTCTAAATTTTCGCAAAAAAGCTCAAATTGGCTGTCACCAAAAATTGCCAAAAAATTATCAAATTCCGCTATATTTTTGGCGTTAAGGTTCAAAGGCATCCTTCTTCAAAATCAGGACGAAATTTTGCATTTCAGATAAGAAACAATAATTTTCTGGCTAATTTTGTTGAAACATGCAAAATTTGACAATTTTTGATGACCACAGTCAATATTTGCTGACGTCAGCAATTTCATGGTTCAATTTTTAGCATTATATATATATTTTTGGAAAGTACTTGTTATGAGCTATATACAGGCCAATATAGGTATTCATATCTGTTGCCAATATGCAGTTAGATAGGGGGGGTTTTTTTGCCCCCCCCAACCAAAATAGGGTAGTCAAGATAGCCCAACCACTATAGGGTTAATCATCTCACCATTTGGAAGTACTATGCCATCTGCATTTCTTAATTTTCCCCTTTTCATAACTACTATTGTATTAAGATTATTATTATTATTATTATGCCGTTAGTAATTATAGATATGGTTGTTGCTGTCATCGTTAGATTCAGTTAGTCACACGTGTTTGAACTGGGCGTGTTCTCTCGTGTTGTCCTCATCTTAACTAACACAACATGGTGATAGGAGCTAGAACGTAATTGCAGATGTGGAAATTTCTCTGGGTGCAGGAAGAGCGGTCTTAAGTAGATGCGACGACTTAGAGGCGTCTGTAACAGAGAAGCTGTGAAACAGGAAGATTTTACTCGACTTAGGCCCATCCGCTGAGAAACAACATGGCGTCGTTCCAAGTGAGTGCAAACAAATGTAAATTCCTACAGCCAACACATGAATTTTTCGGTCAAATTTTCTCAGCTGATGGGACACGCCCTGACCCAAAGAGAATTGACGATTTTCAAAATGCAGCACAACCTACGAATGCACAAGAAGTTCGAAGCTTGCTCGGTATGTCAAATTACAGTTCCAAATACATACACGACTACGCTACGATTACCGCACCCTTCCTCGAGCTTACAAAGAAAAATGCACGATTTTCATGGGAGCAAGAACACCAGAGAGCTTTCGATAAACTCAAACAAGCGCTGGTATCAGCCCCGGGGTGATGGGTTATTTTGACACAAAGAACGACACGATGCTCACAGTTGATGCAAGCCCAGGAGGAGTTTCAGCTATTTTAGCCCAAAGTGCAAGAGATCAATCGGATTATAAAGTTATTGCATATGCTAGTCGTTCATTGTCAAATGTTGAACAAAGATATTCGCAAACTGAAAAAGAAGCTTTAAGCACCGTATGGGCGATAGAACACTTTCATTTGTTTTTATATGGCCAGCTATTCACAGCTATTTATATGGCGAGCATCGTGTCGTTCTTTGTGTCAAAATAACTCATCACCAGGGCTGATACCATCGCTTGTTTGAGTTTATAGAAAGCTCTCTGGTGTTCTTGCTTCCATGAAAATCGTGCATTTTTCTTCGTAAGCTCACGCAAGGGTGCGGTAATCGTAGCGTAGTCGTGTATGTATTTGGAACTGTAATTTGACATACCGAGCAAGCTTTGAACTTCTTGTGCATTCGTAGGTCGAGACTCGACGGTCAACCAGTTACTCTCAATAACGCATACCATCTTTAAAGCCTTTGACTGTAATCCTCCTCTTGATGTTCGTTCTGTGTATCTTGACATTTCTAAAGCATTTGACAGGGTATGGCATGATGAACTTATTTATAAACTAAAACAATGTGGTGTCTCAGGACAGCTTCTTTCTCTTATCCAAAGTTTTCTTAAGGATCGTAAACAGCGAACTGTTTTGAATGGCCAGAGTTCTAATTGGGGAGATATTTCAGCAGGAGTACCACAGGGTTCTATTTTAGGACCCTTTTTTTTTTCCTTGTGTACATAAATGATCTAGCCGCAGGCGTAAGGTGCAATGTTAAGTTATTTGCTGATGATACATCGTTGTTCACAGTGGTGGAAGATTCCAATACAGCTGCCAATGATATGAATCATGACCTTGGGTTGATAAGACAGTGGGCTCACGACTGGAGGATGTCATTTAATCCTGATCCGCAAAAACAAGCTGTTGAATTAACATTTTCAAGGAAGAGAATTGAAATTGATCATCCAGTGATCCTTTTTAACAACATACCTGTGAAGAAAGTCAATGAACATAAACATTTAGGAATTATCCTGGACTCCAAGCTTTCTTTTTCAGCTCATATCAAATCAGCTATTTCTAAAACAAGAAAGGGTATTGGCTTGCTGAAATATCTCTCCAAATATCTGCCCAGGCATACCCTAAACGAGCTATATAAGCTCTATGTGCGACCCCACCTGGACTACGGTGATGTTATTTACCATATTCCTTCCAAAGTATGTGAATTCAGTCAAAACATCATTTTATCAAATTTTATGGAAAAGTTAGAGTCTGTTCAGTATTCTGCTGCTTTAGCTGTAACAGGAACATGGAAGGGAACATCCCGAGATAAGCTGTACGCAGAGCTTGGCTGGGAGTCACTAAGTCTCCGAAGGTGGAGTAGACGCCTTACTTTGTTCTACAAGTTTAAAAATAATATAAGCCCTGAATATACATCGGAACCAATCCCCCCACTNTATTGTTTTGTAGTGAAAACACTTGTCGGAAACCTCACCCATATTCTGGGATTGGGTCTCAAAATCCCGCCTATATTGTGGGATTGGGTCGTAACAGAAATTCTTGCAACGCACACCCCCAAATGACCCAATAGTGAAGTGCCCCCCCCCCGGATTTCCATGTCCTGAACGATATGGAAATCCTATTCCAACATAACTCGTTGCAACACTCGTTCCGAAAAGGGGAATAATGTTGTATTGACACTTTGTGTATATAGTTATTATGGTTGCCCTATGGAACCATCGTTGTAGTCACGCCTTGTTAGAATATTCACTGACGTGTTATGTTTAGTTCGAAGCAAGACGTCTATTGTATGAGTCTTCAATCCTAGTCTGAATATGTTCTATACCGCACTCATAGGATATAACAGTGAGTACACCTGATAAATTCTACTTCATACCCGAAGAGTGGGGGCGATGGATCAGGAGATTTGAAAGATTCGGGATTGCTTCAGAGCTGAATGAAGAAAATGAAGAAGCTCAAGTGAATACATTAATTTACAGCATGGGTGATGAGGCTGATTGATGACATATTAGCAGCATTGAAATTGACCACTGCAGAATGGAAGTCGTACAAAACTGTGAAAGAAAAGCTTGATAACCATTTTGTTATAAAACGCAATGTAATCTAAGAAAGAGCAAAATTTAGCATAGGAATACAGAGGAATGGAGAACCTGTTAATAAATTTATCACGGATTTATTCAGCTTGGCAGAACACTGTGGATTTGGAGACCTTCATGATGAACTCATTAGGGACAGAATTTTTGTGGGATTATCAGACAGAAGCATATCAGAAAGATTACAATTAGGAGCAGACTTTACACTGGAAAAGGCCATAACTCAAGCGGGGCAGAAGTAGCTTGTACATCAACAGCAGGGAAATTTACGTCGAAATTATGATTCTACTGGCGCAAGTGTTGACCAAATAAAAACTAAGAAAAGCTCAGGAAACACAGAATTTAAAAAAGACCAGAAAGGTAACAAATTTAAAACAAGTTCAACATGTTTTAGATGCAATGGTCCATGGCACCATAAATCAGAGTGCCCTGCTCGTGATGCAATTTGTCATATTTGTAATAAAAAAGGTCATTGGAAAAGAGCTTGCAAAAATGTCAACATGATGAAATATTTCTGGGCGAAGTTGTTATTGATGCAGTCAGCACATCTCAGCAGCCATGGCAGGCAGGAATTTATGTGAATGGCAACCATGTCAATTTTAAGATTGATACTGGTGCGGATGTGTCTGTCATTCGTGTAAAATTATTTTCTGAATTGAAAAATGATGTGACACTCAAGCACATAAATAAAATTTTGCTTGGGCCATGCAATTACAAACTAAATTGTATTGGTAAATTTGATGCATGAAATCATGCAATTCTTCAATGGATACTGAAATGTTTGTTGTAGATGGTGTAGTGTCTATGAACTTACTTCTAGACCATGACATTTGTTGTTGTTTACCAAAAGAGAGACTCGTGCCCAGGACACTGAAAGGACACGTTTTTGTTATTGAATAAGAATCTTGTGATTTGCGTGTATGAGTAAATATGTCTCCTTCTTGTTTGATATCCTGTTTGATTCTAATACGAAGAACACGGAAACACTAAACTGGCGACGAGGTAAAAAAGAACACAACCTGTTTTGTTCAAGATGTTAAGCATTTCGCTTCATCCTATGACTGAATTTAATCCTGACACTGAAGTAGGAGCAAGTCTCGCTACTCGCTGGAAAAAATGGTTGGCAGATTTTGACATGTATCTTGCTGCCTCTGGTATCACTAATAATTCTCGACAACGTGCTCTCTTGTTGTACCAGGCTGGTGCCAGAGTTCGAGAGATATTTGCACAGCTTGAAGATACTGGTGCTGCAGATGCCTTCGACACAGCCAAGCAGAAATTAACGGCGTATTTCGAGCCGCAGAAAAACAAAGGATATGATGTTTATGTTTTCAGAAGAACACTTCAAGGGCCTAACGAAACTCTAGACCAATATCATACACGTCTAAGAGCCTTAGCTGATCCATGTGAGTTTGCAGACCTCGATTTTGAGCTGGAAGAGCAAATAATCATTGGTGGTTCTTCATCTCGTATCCGTAAACAAGCTTTGCGTGATCCAAAGTATGACCTAAAAGCCATGCTACTCGATGGTCGGAGGGATGAAATAAGCAAGTTCCAGTCAAAAGAAATCGAAGGGAAACCTGAGTATAGAGAGGAAACCAACCAGGTTACGACAAAGTTGCAAAAGTGCAGAAACTGTGGTCGCTCGCACAGTCATACCAGTCCCTGTCCAGCAAAAGGTCAAGAATGCCATTACTGTAGAAAACCCAATCATTTTGCCAATGTTTGTCGTGAAAAATCGAAAGATAGCCACAAGCCTCAAAAGCCTAAGTACAGGAAAGCTGCTCGCTCCAAGCCCAACACAAATATTAGGCCTCTTGCTCACTCAGAATCCGAATCTGACAATGAGGATTTGTTGCCGATATGACTATTTTTCCGAAGGCAAATAAATCGGGAAAAATTCGCCCTGAATGGGCCTATTCTTTTTAAACGACTCCGCGTAGCTATCCAAGTTTGTCTGTGCTGGTTTTGTGGCAGTTTGGAAAGGAAGGGTGTTACTAGAGTTATTTTGATATATTGTGAGGGTTTCATCGACTTTGGTGTTTCACCAACTTTAAGGATTACCATAACAGTTGAATTTTACGTAAATTTGAGCCTCGTCAGCGCAGGAAAAGGGAGATTTGTCTGTTAAAGTTTTGTGTTGTCAAAAAAATCCACAACACAAGAGGGCGAGTGCTCCAATCTAGGCCAGCCTTGCATTTTTCCTTCAAACAATTAAGTTTTTAGCAAACATTTAACCAATTGCTAACAGTTTTGAAATCTGATTCATACACATGTTTGTCATTTGGAAAAGAAATCTTCCTTGCGCACTGCAGACTGCACCAAAATATGAGGGATTTGTACGGAGAACACCTGTCTCTGTGCCAAAGATCTTCCTAAGATATGAGAAAATATGCAAGCAAATTCACCATGGTGTTGTCACCCCACAGGATTGTCAAAATGAAGAAAATATTAATTTTTGGGTCAGGTGTCATGTCAGTTTAATTTTATGCTATGATTTTGAATCAGAAAGTTGTTTTCCTCTGTTTTTGTGATTGAAGCGAAAAATGGAAAAGATTTGAAAAGTTTTAGGCAACCCAAATTTGGATATCTGAAATTATGCCAACCGTAGATTTTTATGTGGCCTGCCCAACACAGACTTTAACCTTGCATGGATTAAAAAATTTCTTGAGACCTGAAGAAGCAAAAGATTTATTTATTTTTTTATATAATCAATTAAAAACTTACAATACATATTACTAACTATACTACTTACAAACCACTATACGATACCACTAGAACGATACCCCTGGGAGCAATAGACTGTGTCTACCCCGCGGCCATTACATAGAGGTGAAAAAAACCGAAAGAAAGAGACAGAACTACTAACGTCTGGCTCAAATTAGATGTCACGTGAAAATGTCCTCGAATAAAAACAATTTAAATGCTTGAGAGCATAGAAGACTGGACATAACCCTGCTTCTGCCACCACGTTGGCTGCATGTTAGGTGGACTCCACAAAAATATTTGGTTAGCATCACCTGAATAGCCATCAAAAGTTGAAAAAACATGGATTTTTTAGGGCTGACATCAGCCTTCTTTAAGTCTGATTTTGAATTTTTGTAAAGAGATTTTCAAAGTTTGATATGTTGAAATTTAATGTGTGAAGCCAAAAGTGATACAAATTTGAAATGATATTTTAGGGTGTTGTGCTACAGTGTTGTAAATCACTGAATTTGCAGCCAGAACAGTTAGGTGGACAGGGTTCAAACCCCACCAACACCTCATAAGCGTCATGACAACAGGTTGCGGACTTGATTAGATCTCTCTACTTCTGCGATCCCATCACTTGGCGCTAAAAACTGCAACTTCACCTTAGGGCATCAGTCGCCTGATCCAAATTTCAACATCAGAAGCAATTCTAACCAGGTTTTTAGCTTTGAAATCATGAGGAAATGGGCATTCAGATGATGTAAGATGGATGTCAGTACAATTTGAAACAAAAAGTTGCTAGGGATTCCCAGGGGCCTAAACCTGCTTTTCTTACCTCAAAACTCAAATTGCTCTCAATTTTCATACTCCAATCTTTGAGATCTTTCAATTGATGCCTGTTTGACAATTCTTTGATGAGAAATACAAACTTTACAGCCAAAAACATGTTTTGCCCATCTACTTTAATTGGAAGTACGATAGATGGATATTGGATTTGAATGAATTTAACTTCACTTGATAGAAGAAAGACTGAAATATTTGTGTGATTTTTCTCACATTTTTATGAGCAA
>REGM01000464.1:6201-28869 GCA_004194415.1 Aurelia aurita
TTTTTTTTTTTTTTTATATTCATTAAAACCAACTAATACAACTTACTGCACCATTCCCAGCGGGAAAAGACATAAAGTCATCGAGTTCCCACTGCGAATGGTGCTAACAATTCTACAAAATACAACTTTCTTAATAAAATAAAGGAGAATAAACAAAAATAAAGGCAAATGTGTGATCGCCGCAGTATAAGTGCCTATGTAGCGAAAACCGCCGCACAAGCACTCTGAAGGGTCACTCCACATGAAGTCAACGCAGTAACAAAAATCATGTTAAAAGCCTCAATGAAACTTGGAGCTCCAAGCACCAGCAAGCTATGAGATATCGTTTAGTTGTGTGAATTGTTGACTTCATATGGAACGAGCAAGAGTACACTAACTTAAAATCGTCCGGTCCTGTTTATGAAAGAAATTGTTGCATCTAATACTATTCTATTTTCAATAACATTCAAGTCAGAACTACCAAACAAAAGTGTTGAACAAAGAACGTCAGAATCAAGACCTGATATATTCAATCCAGGTATTTCAGCAAGCTGATCAAAGAGATCTTTTCGCTCATTTGCAAACAAAGGGCAGTGCAGGAGAAAATGCTCGTTTTCCTCTTCCCCGTAACCGCAGTCGCAAATTGGACTCAGGCAGTCAAAGTTATGCCGAAATCTATGTTCATTCAATGCACTAAACCTTACGCGCAATTTTGTTAGATTCCTTACACCTACAATGTCATGTAAATTATAAGTCAATTTCTTTGGGGGTCTAATAACAGCAAGCAGCTTACGTTTGAACTCCGAAATCGAATTTGCACTTGTTATCTCATTACCAAGCAAGTTCCATTCAGAAAGTGTGTTTGAGAAATACGTGTTAGAAAAACGAGTTGTCCGGCCGGAGTTTTGATCATAAGTGCGTGAAGACCTAAAATTGTATGTTACTGCTCGCTCAGAAGGAATTAATTCAAACAAATATGATGGAGATGCAGATTTTCTCAAATTGAAGAAGTGGCATAAGCGTCTGTACCACCTTCTCTGATAGAGACTCTCCCAGCCGAGTTCCTCATAAAGCCTCTGCCTGCTTGTACCCCTCCACGCGCCTGTTACTGCCAATGCCGCCAGGTATTGGGTCTGTTCCAACCATTTAGTGATATTCGACGTAATTTCTGGATCGTGCTTATGATAAAGAATATCACCATAATCAAGGTGTGGTCTCACGTATAGCTTATACATCTGATCAAGAACGTCCCTCGAAACGTATTTAGAGAGGTATTTTATCATGCCAATGCCTTTCCGTGCTTTAGAAATTGCCTCCCTAACGTGCGATTGAAAGTTTAATTTTGCATCGAGGATCACGCCAAGATGCTTGTGTTCAACTTTCCTTTCTATCACCTCAGTTCCTAACACCAGCACAGGATGATCTAATCTTGCCCTTTTGGTGGAGAAAAGAACCTCCTCCGTCTTTTCAGAATTGAAGTGCATCTTCCACTGCCATGCCCACAATCGCAACCTTTCTAAATCTCTATTCAGTTCGTCAGCAGATGTTATCCCATTTTTAACAACAGAAAAAATTGATGTGTCATCCGCAAACAGCCTAATGTCACTTGTAATATTTTCAACGATATCGTTTATGTAAATAAGAAAGAATAGGGGGCCCAATACTGAGCCTTGGGGCACTCCCGCAGTTATTTTCTTCCAATCAGAACTCTTACCATTTAACTCTTACCAATCAGAACTTTTGGCTAGCCAAAATTTGGCTAGCCAAAAGACGACAGGACGACAAAGATAGACGACAAAAGGACGACAAAAGCTCTATTGTTTCACAACAGTGCTGCTTGATTGATCCTGCTGTTCTAATCACAATGGTGCTATTATATCAAAAACAACAAACAGAGAGAGAGTGAGTGGAAAGAGATTAGGGACTTTTGGCCAGAAATCCAGAAGACTGCCGACGTAGCCCTTTCACCTTTACCCTCGGCCTCAGCTTAGCCGGTTCGCAGCCAGCAAAAGCAGTAGCACATCACGCCTCATCCACAGACGCACAGCGCGAGAATGATGGAGGATTTTGTCGCTGATAACAACAAGTACACGGATACGTATGATGTTTATAGAAGAGGACTTCTGGAGCAGCAGCGAGCGTGGGTAAACAAACAAGTTGTTCCAGTTCTGTCAAGAATGTTAGGCCAAGAATGCGTCCGAATGTTATCGATTGGGTCTGGGGAGGGAGATGTTGATATTATGCTTCTTGAAGCATTGCTGCAGGAATGTGCAAGAAAAGGTCAGGAGAGTTGCAAAATCGATTATCTTGTCGTTGAAAGAAATGCCATGTTTATTTCAAGATTCAAGAAAAGAGTTGCATTGAAAAAAGAAGATTTTCCAAACGTGGATTTTTCGTTCACTGAGGGTACGTTTGAAGATGCGACCAAATCCGCTAGTGGCATTGTCATCGGAAATTTTGATTTCATTCTAATTACCCACGTCTTGTACTACATGGATGAAGAAAAAGTGTTGCAAGAATGTATGGCTAATCACTTAAAGACGGGGGGAATACTCATGGCTGTTGTGCAATCTGAGGCAAGTATTTATGCGAAAACATGCAGAAAGTATGACAAAAAACTCAAAAATTGTTTTGAGGGGTTCAATGTTCTCTGTGAGACGGACATGAGTGCAATCGCCAAAAAGAACGCGTGGAAGCACCAAATCGAAATTGGAAAACGTGTTTTAGACGTTACGGACATTGTGGCCGGTGATCGTCCAAATCCAGCTGGGATCAAATTACTGGACTTCTTCTTCCATGCAAAGAATCTGCTTGGTTTGATAAGCGAAGAGGAACTTCAAGAAATTTTGGCATTTTTCAAAGCAAACACTGAAGTTATTGATGGCAAATATGTAGGCGTTGGAAATGAAAGCATTCTATTCCTGTTCAAATAAAGCCACTAGTAACTGATTATGTCATTTCTTGATTCTTCATTGTCATGTCAGTAATAAAGTTTGTTTTTCTGTCTTTGATTTCTCTTCTGGCACAAGATGTGTCTTCCCAGTGATTGAGAGTTGCATTGCTTCTCATCAATAATTTGTTTTCCTGTCTTCAATTTCTGGCACAAATTTGTCTGCTCTGTGAAAAGGTTTCAACTCAAAATTTGACATGCACCATGGAGAGAACACGGTAAGATTTCTAAAAATAACTGTCGATGACAGCAACAAAAAAAAGCCGATGTTCGTATTTCATACTTTTTTCCGGGGGGAACACGACTTAAACGATCGAACGGGGGTCTGCCACCTCATTTCTAAATGCAAAGATTTGCCTCCGAATAAAGGACTCACTTCTAGAGAACTTTGTGATTTCAAACCCACCCAAATGGTTAACGAGGCCCTGTTAGGTAGGGTGACATTATCATTTCATTCTGGAATTTGCCATTATTTCATATTTCAAAATTATCACTTTCAAATATTTCATAAATAAATATCGACTGATTCATTTTCATTCGAAATTTTTTTATTTCATATCTGAAAATTATCATTATTTCATATTTCAAAACTAAAAACGGAGATATAGCGATCTAGTCAAAACATAGCACAAAAGAATGACACGAGCCACTTATGTTCCTATTGTTTTCATTGATCGAGAACATCAAATACAATAGATTATATTTAGATTGACTCATAATATTTATATTAATATTTAGATTGACCCAGTCCCCCAAGCTAAGCTGCTTTTAACTCCGTTGATTTACTTTAAGTATTTTTATTTCTTCTCCAAAAATCTGAATTATTTCATATTTCAAATACCACCCAAGGGGCCTCGCTAATGGACCATTTTCTCGAGCCACATGATGGCACGTCCGTCGCAAGAGGGTCGCAAGTGAGCTGCCTGAAAGGAAAGGTCAAGGTAAAACTTCTTGTTTTGTTTTGACAGACTTTGCATTTCTAGCCTCGCTTGGGTGAGCTGCTGTGCAGCGTCCTCCTCGGAGAATGATTCTTCCTCCCTGAGGACAATGACATGCATCATCAATTATTTACTATCTTCACATTGAGCACAACAGAAGAGGGCGCTGACTAACAACCAAAGTACCTTTCTAACTTTTGCTGTTTGAAGTTAACAGACATAAAGATATCCATACTTGTCTTCACAACTGTTGGCCTTCAGATACATCTTCATCATGGTGAGTATAATAACGTCCGAATAAGATGGCCGTTTTGCTTAGAAACCAGTGGGCCTAAATTTTGGAGCTAGCTCGGCTTCTCAATCCAAAAATGAAAGGCAGCTTCTTTACTGTGCTTTAGAATTAGATGGTAGGGATTGTTCTACATAACCTAGAAAATCATATGCCTTGCTCATAGATCCACTCTCCCAGAATAAATCTAATGTATTCCAAAATTTTAGTTGCAAAACATTTTCTTTCACATCACAGCAAGCAGAGACTGAGAAGAATCAGCGGTAGTCTAAAAGTAGAAATAAAAATGATATCTGAGATAGAATGCACAAGAAAAACAAGTATGGAAAGTTGAACTGTTGTGTGCCAGACATATGCCAGAGTGCATTCTATGTAAACTCCATCCCGAAGATTACGTCGATAACTAACGTCCTTTACGCCAGGAAAACAAATTTGATTTAATTATATAAATTTGAATTAATCTCTTCTGTTTTTATCAAATTTTCACACCAATACGCCAGGAAAATTTCAATACCACACTAAAGATCTGTGGGCCTTAAGTGCACGGAATGCACCCTTGGACATATGTGCTGTAATAATCAATGAAAAGAATAGTAAGAATAGGAACTGAGATTGAGTGCTCTGTCCAGTATGCAAAGTGTGGCACTTGCACACCCAAGGAGACCAATTGGTCTATTCAAAATTAACAACAAGAAACAAAAGAAAGATGGCTCTGCACACCCAAGATCTCATTGACAACTGCCATACTGTGCAGTCAGGCCAGACTGCAAAGTTTGCAAATTGCGCACGGAAGATGTGCGCCTCACTATTGTTTTAAAAACAATGACTATATTGTTCTTCCTTTGTTATACTTAGAATTGCACGCAGAAGATCTTCCGCTCGCGCAACATAACATGCAGTCTTTCAGTCAGGGGCTCTTCTGTGAATATGCACATGCATGCAAACATTCATTCATTTTCATTCATTGCTTTATTTTAAGTAGGTTGGAAAGATTTCTAGCTATATTACAGCTAACTTAGGCCTACTATGCATGCCGCATCCAGGCATGGGACCCCTAGTTTAGCGTCCCTTCCCAAGGACGGCGAAGCGAGTTCCTTGGTCAGGCATCTGGAAGGTCACCCATCTGGATTTTGACCATATGTGACCAAGCTTAACTTCAGTTACCTAACAGAAACTGTATAAGCCGCTCAGACATGATGCACAAACAGTTGCAGCAGTGAGCCCAGACTGCGAACTTTGTCTCAATTGCTATACTGGAAAGTTTGGTTTCTTCACGCGCAAGTTTAATGGCCTAAGTAAAATCTTTGCGGTGAAATTAGCGGTTGAAAATTAGAAAAACGACTTTAATATTTGTTTAACAGCTAGTGTGCAACCAAGCTCAATCAACGTGAAGGTTTTGGCCCTTGCAAGTAATTGCGCGCATATACCATGTGCGTGTTTATTGATTGGAAAAGAATTCTTCCGTGCACACTTTGCAAAGTTAGTAGACTGGCAGTGAGCTAGCAGAGGGCATATGCATCAGACTGACTGAATTGTAGGTTCTGCGAAGCACAACTAACTATGCTTTCATTGAGGAATAGCCTGATGTGCTTTCATTCATCAATTAAATTAAGCAAAAGTAGCTAGGCCGGCCATTTGAGGAGAGCAAACAACTCTGTCTCCCTTCCAAGCTCTCCTCAAGGGGTGTAAATTCCTCTCCTGGACTGTGCAAATTAATTAATTGCTCTACTTGGAATATCCTTTTACTTTGTTTCTAATTTTTTAATTTAGAAATTGCTCACCTAAACACTACCAGAAAGCAATTTACTGCTCTCTTGCTTAAAATATTATAGCCAGGTCTGCTGGGTGTGGCAGGGCTACCAAAATGGCCCTTAACTTTTTAATCGCTGTTTAAAGTCTGTCTCATAATGATCTTGTGAAATTTTCTGTTTAGTTTCAAAAGTAATTGGCCTCGTTGATCCCTAATCCTTGAGAGGAACTGAAGTAATATGAACCAGAATAAGGACTAATGCAGACCACAAGACAAACAATATTTCTCAATTTTCATTAATCGCTGATTCAATCATTTGATGGCCTTGTAGTGAAATTATTATTAGATACGTGCTGGATAAGACTCTCTACTCTTTTACAAGTACTCTAAATTACATTGAATCAAGTTGCATCTAGGGAACTCTGGATGACCTTAGAACAATATTGACCATGCACATGTTTCAGCAAAGGGCAAACAGGGGAAAAGCAAATATAGCAGTGGTTGTGATTTTTTTCTTTGAATTTTGATTTCATTGACTGTCTTGGACAATAATAGCGTAAATCGTTTGTTTTCCAAAGAGAGATACTAATCTGTCAATCTCTAGAACCAGGATGTTGTTATGTTCGACTTCACATATAGGCTGCACCCTTTGTTTTGGAGAGAAAAATACTTTAGAAATAGTATATACTGTATGTATTCCTATATTTTATGGAACACAATATCTTGGGTAATTGGCCGCAAATAAGTTGATTCAAAATACTCCCAATTTTGCCTGGGTATGAATAATTGTAGGCTTAACTGTATATGTGAGTTGCATCTATCTTATATTTCAGGGTCATGATTATTCACTGCCTGCCGACATGGTAACCCACTGTAAGTCAAACGCTTATTTATGTTCATGCTTGAGCACCGTTCATTCCAGAATGATGTGCAGCTCTCAATTTTGATTTCTTGAAGTATATAGCCTCAACACTCTCAATTATTTGTAGGGAAAAAGTTCTCATCTTCTTGTGCAGTCAAGCTTCATCAAACATTTTAACTTATTTTGCTTCATATTGTGCTCCACTCCCTACTTTGTATTTTAAAGAATAATTTCAACAACTCAGGCCTTTCTACAAATCAAAAACTGGGAATGATAAGGTGGATTTCAGCTGCATGTTTCTTATTCAAATTTCAAGCAACCAAGTCACTTTTAGTTCAATGTTCAAATTTGTTTGTTTACCAAATGGGTTGATTTGCATATTGAATTCAAATCTCAAATGTATAATTGAAGTTCATTTAACGAGTTAATGAGTGAAACAGTTGTTGAAGTAAGTAGATAGGTAAGTATACTTTCGCCATTGCAAATTAGGGGCTTACACAAAATCATTTAATGGACAAAGGAATAAATAAAAGTAAGTATCATTAAATTACATTATACATGTTAAAATACAAAAACTATGGTATGAAAAGATGCAATCAAATTTAAAAAGTGGTAAAGAAAAAGAAAAAAAACCCTCGATTAAAGGGAATCTAAGCATAGAGAAGTGGCTCAAGCCACTTGCTGTAAAATTGTAGCCAATCAGATATCATTATTTCCTGTCAACATAGATCAGTTACCCAAATATGGTTTGTGTCAAGGTCTAGTGTCTTTTTATGGCTATTTTTATCAAAGGCTTATACAGTATATGCTTAGATTCCCTTTAAAGGGAGTACAAAGACCAGCAGCCTTTGCCATCGTTTGTTTTTGTGAATTTCGTACGGTCAGTTATTCTGGAAGCTGTGCAGAGCAAGTCGCTGACTGTGCGCAAAGCATGCTGGTCTTTGTACTCCCTTTAAGATCGCAGGAATAGCATTAAAAATTGTCAAAAATATACCTTGTTTCCTTAATGGTCACTCTAGAGGTGGCTCAAAGAAAAACGATATATGCAATTGAGGTAAGGAAAAAAGAAAAATTTAGGACATTTTGTATTTCTCATGTTGTATTCTACATATTGTTTGTTTTCCATTTAAAGGGAGTACAAAGACCAGCAGCCTTTGCCATCGTTTGTTTTTGTGAATTTCGTACGGTCAGTTATTCTGGAAGCTGTGCAGAGCAAGTCGCTGACTGTGCGCAAAGCATGCTGGTCTTTGTACTCCCTTTAAGATCGCAGGAATAGCATTAAAAATTGTCAAAAATATACCTTGTTTCCTTAATGGTCACTCTAGAGGTGGCTCAAAGAAAAACGATATATGCAATTGAGGTAAGGAAAAAAGAAAAATTTAGGACATTTTGTATTTCTCATGTTGTATTCTACATATTGTTTGTTGTATTCTACGTATTGTTGTGTTCTACATATAATTTTGAAAACAATCAAGCAAAAGAGGCCTCAGCAGTGAGGCGAAAGATTTATGAGATTTATAAATAGTCTAGGATGCAGCACTTGGGGTCAAATCAAGTCATTTCGAATTTGATACACACTAAAACCATTGTTACTTCTAGATAGACAATAACGCTAAAGATGGCTGCTCCACATGCTCTGTTGTGTTTTGCTGCAAAGCATGCTGGTAAAAAGCTCCCTGACGACTACCTAACGACGTAAACATTTCTGTCTGCTGTTTCGACTAGCTAGCTTGGATTCGAATCGACCTTGAATTCGAAAGCAACATGGTTCGAAAGGAAACCTTTCCAAAGCAGAGAAAGTAAAGTTTTGATTCGAATTGAAGTTTTAATGAGAGGTTCGCGTTTGAATTACATAATTTTCCTATTTGTTTACATTGTTTACTTGTTCGGAACTTTACCACAGCTAGCTAGTCGAAACGGCAGAGCAACATTTTTATGTCGTTAGGTGGTCGTCAGGGAGCTTTTTACCAGCATGCTTTGCGTGGCCACCATCTTTAGCGTTATTGTTAATTGCTGCAGGAAAATTTTTAGAATGTTCAAGACAACCAAAGTTTATAAAAGTCTACAATATGATGGAAAGCAGAAGTCTGTCATTCTGTATTTTTACGATTTAGCAACTTGATGATGTGGATGATGTAACGACCTCAAATGAGTTGCAATATAGAAACTGCAATTTTGAACACAATCAAATCTCCATAAAATCCTGATAACGGAATTGCAGTAATGTAATGTTCATTAAGTTCCTTTCGAACCATTTAATTAAATTTGAGATGTACTGTTATCTAACCATTTGCATCATCTTTAGTCTAAAGATTCAATGTTTATGTTGAGCTGTATCATTTTAATGCTGGCCTTATTCGCGCCTTATTAACGAGGCTGAACTCCTCAAGAAGGAAGTTCTTGGACGTGTTATTTGATACAGCAGTTGTGAATATGAAGGTGTCTTATTATTGTTAATTATTAAAGGGAATGTAAGCATATAAAAGTGGCTCAAGCCAGTTGCGGTCAAATTCTAGCCTATCAGATATCAGTATTTCCTGTTGACGTAGATCAGTTACCCAAATATGGCTCGGCATGTGTCACGGCCCATTGTCATTGCACGGTTATTTTTATACAAGGCTTATATATAAATTATGCTTAGATTCCCTCCCTTTAAGGGCTCGAATTATCTTAGAAAGTATAATCGCAAACATGTTGGTGTCGATACTTGTCGAACTACCCTTGGATACCTTTTTAGATAGGCAGAAACAGTAAAAAGGTGTTTTAGAAATCGATTCCCTGTTTTTGATAACTATCCACATGTTTCAATTTACCTTGCTTCGCGAAATTCTAAGTTTGCCAAGCTATGATGTCAATATAACTAGGAGAAATATTCGTGATATAGGCTTTTTGTTTGGCTGCCAAATAGCGTTTGAGTCACTCACTTTCTTTGATTTCTTTTTCTCTGATACGGATTTTCTCGGTTCGCATTTGTTTGGTCACGTAGAACACTGCAGCAATATTAGTATAAGTGTAAGTTAAAGGGGCTCTTTTAACCAGCCTGCTTGCGGCTTTGCATCTCTTTGTTGTCGCCATTTTCATGGACCACGAAGACATCGCAAATGGTGACAACACAGATACTAAACATACCAGTTGAAAAGGCCCTTTTAATACCGGTAAAGGTACCGGGTGTCCCAAAAAAGTACTCCTGTTTCAAAAATCACCAAAATTTGACTACATGACTGATCTTTAAATTTTTTGGCAAGTAAATCAAAGACCAAATTATTTCCCAGGTATAGCTGGTCTTGTCATTGGTTTTAAAATTAGCAAATTCGTCTCTTTTTAAGGCTGCCTGGTTTTGAAGCATACTGCAAAATGCATTGATGCTTACCAGATTAGTTTATCTTTGTACATAAAGCTTGTACTGTAGTTTGGTCATAAATGTCAGAAAGAAACGTGAACTATCATTGTAGACTTAAAAGATAACAGAAAAATATAAAAAATAATCGCTGTTAGGCAAGATTTACCATGTTGCTTAAAGAGTATAGCCCAGAATAAGGTTTTTCAACATGTCATTTCATACCCTTTAAGTTTATAAGTGTAAGTTAAAGGGGCTCTTTTAACCAGCCTGCTTGCGGCTTTGCATCTCTTTGTTGTCGCCATTTTCATGGACCACGAAGACATCGCAAATGGTGACAACACAGATACTAAACATACCAGTTGAAAAGGCCCTTTTAATACCGGTAAAGGTACCGGGTGTCCCAAAAAAGTACTCCTGTTTCAAAAATCACCAAAATTTGACTACATGACTGATCTTTAAATTTTTTGGCAAGTAAATCAAAGACCAAATTATTTCCCAGGTATAGCTGGTCTTGTGATTGGTTTTAAAATTAGCAAATTCAGCTCTTTTTAAGGCTGCCTGGTTTTGAAGCATACTACAAAATGCATTGGTGATTACCAGATTAGTTTATCTTTGTATATAAAGCTTGTACTGTAGTTTGGTCATAAATGTCAGAAAGAAACGTGAACTATCATTGTAGACTTAAAAGATAACAGAAAAATGTAGAAAATAATGGCTGTTAGGCAAGATTTACCATGTTGCTTAAAGAGTATAGCCCAGAATAAGGTTTTTTAACATGTCATTTCATACCCTTTAAGTAACGGAAAAAAAATCATTTCGTCGTCTTAAAATATATATTAGGATCATTAACAAAAGAGATCAAAAGAAAATTTTGTGATAGGTTTGATAATCGAGTTTTGGTGATTTTTGAACGGGAGTACTTTTTTCGGACACCCGGTAGATTTAGGGGGATTTAAATATACTGCATGTAAATGACATGGGAATTTGTCTTTCTTGAAACTGCACGTCTTGAAATGATGTCAGCATCAAAGATGATGGGTATTGAAATAAACTTTCGCAAGACAAAATTCAATATTGAGTTATTCAATAAGTAATATCATAATATCTGACTATTTCATCTTATTTCCAGTTGATCCCGATGAAATAAGAAGACTTGGGAAACGGTTTAGGAAACTAGATTTGGATGGCTCAGGGACATTGTCAGTGGAAGAGTTCATGTCATTGCCAGAACTACAACAAAACCCCCTCGTACAAAGAGTAATTGAAATCTTTGATACAGATGGCAATGGTGAAATTGACTTCAAAGGTTTGTTCTGAATTTCATACACCTACCTAATAGTGTAAATTCTCTGACGTTTTCGTACCTTTTATCTTATCTTTTATGAGTCTTTCTAAATTTCATGATCAAATATCTTTGCCACTATGTACCGGGTGTCTAAAAAAAGTACCCCCTTTTGACTGGAAAAAGGAACGAAACGATAAAATGTCGGGACTCTTCGATTGCACAGCTAAATTTATTAATCTTCAACTTAAATGCACGTACCTTGCATTGATAAATCGTCCACCAAACATCGGAGATACGAGCTCTCAAAGTCAAAATTTTGAGTGCACTTGAAACCAGAGGTTTTGAGAAAGGGCCTAACCATTTGTTTGACTTCATGGGCATTTTCCAAAGGAATGTTCAACCATTTTTCTTTTAGTTTTATTTTTAAAAAGAATTCTACTTTGAGATGTTTCAATTGTTCTTGAAAGAACTTTTCTTTTGAGGAAAAAATCGTTCCTTACATTCCATTGAAAAGTTATTTACATCAAAGAAGAGGAAACGGAGCGCATGCACGCTTATTTTTGAGATGTGGCATGAGTTTATTATTCTCGCCACATTTTTCTTCTATTTGTTTAATTAGGGTCATAGCTAAGCGTCTATGATTCTTTTCAAAAGCAAAGAATAAAAATAACAATTTAAGATTCCTTTGGAAAATGCCCTTAGAAAAAAAAATTGGTTAGGCCGTTTCTCAAAACCTCTGGTTTCAAGTGCACTCAAAATTTTTACTTTGGGAGCTCGTATCTTCGGT
Organism: Aurelia aurita; assembly: GCA_004194415.1. Lineage (NCBI taxonomy): Eukaryota > Metazoa > Cnidaria > Scyphozoa > Semaeostomeae > Ulmaridae > Aurelia > Aurelia aurita. The sequence continues at coordinate 18,382 of REGM01000464.1, forward strand.
GTTTGGCGGACGATTTACAAATGCAAGGTGCGGGCATTTAAGTTGAAGATTAACACATTTAGCTGTGCAGTCGGAAAGTCCCGATATCTTATCGTTTTGCTCCTTTTTCCAATCAAAAGGGGGTACTTATTTTTAGACACCCGGTATATGTATGTATATGTTGACTTTGGGGGATAGTATACAGTAGGTTGGCTTTGGAGGATAGGGGTAGAGATGATCATATAGATGGTTACGGAAGTCCCCCATCTTTAGTGGGGGGTTTTGGGGGGCATAGTGGATTTAGCATCTATGTATTCTTTCCTTTTCGTTATTACCCTCTCTCAGCTACATTCATTCATTTTACCCTTCAGCCCTTTCTTTAAGCTCCTTTTTCTCCTCTTTCTCCTTTTCCCTTGTATTTCAGCCTGACGATTTTCAACCAAATTTTGTCCTGACCAACTAACAAAGCTTTACTCATGGTTTCCCGAGTCAAGTGAAAGCCTATTTACCCCTGTATGTATTGTGATATAATGCTTTACAAAGTAGAGCAACGCCATGCAAATTTAGTGTTTGGAAATGTGGTCTTTCTTCTTCGAGAAGTTTCTACAGTTGCGATTTGGAATAAGTCTTTAAATTGGGCGATCTGTACCAGAATGGAAGGAGGCTGTAAAATTTTTCAAAATACAGGGGCAACTGCAATGCACCAACAGCAACAGGAAAGACAGCAAATTGAATTTACCGGTAAAATAGCATTTGCCACTATGATCAATTCAGAAGCCCAGCAGTGTGGTCGCCCAAGCATACCCACAACTAGCGTCTTTCCTCCAAAGTGATTTACTTTAATTTTCCATTTTCATCTATTTTTCAAATTTTATCTTTTTCAAATGTAGTGACTCAAAAATCTTATCTTTAGAGTTTATCGAAGGCATATCTCAGTTCAGCGTCAAAGGAGACAAGAATTCAAAACTTCGATGTGAGTACGATAATGTTTTTCTAAATGTTTAGGTAATTTTTGTTTTGTTTTGTTGACTTATTTTACATCGATTATTTACATCTAGCTTACTATATACAAATGTACAAAGTAAACTAATCTAAATCGATAATCGAGGTAATAAATAAGCAACTAAGGCAAAAGATATGAAACAATACAACAAATTTTATGATGAAGGAAATTGTAAATCTTGTTTGTTATATATAACAAGATCACGCATTTTTGCACATTAAAGTATCTTTCGAGATTTTTCTTACAATATTTCCGGGAAATTGGATCTGTAGTTTCTTGCGAGACTGACATGAAAATTGACATTAACCTGAGTCAAAGGCCTTCTGCCGCGTAGCAATAACGTGTTGCTCTATTTAGTGAAATTTAGTACCTTTCAAATGAGATATACACAATTGATTTTCTGCAGTGGCAGACACTAGAGGAGGCGAGGGGATGCGGTCTCTCTCAGTGCCCGCAATGTTGGGTAGAACAAAGACCTTTTATTTGAAAACAATTGATATAGACAATTCATCCAACCGAAACAATAGCTTCGCGCTCCCCCCAATATTTGGCAAAGTGTCCGCCACTGTTTCTGGAACGAAAAATTGAAGTGAATACTTTTGATTCGGGCTTTGGACAATTATATGTAGCTACGTAAGCAAAGATACAGTAATTCTATATCTTTGAACATAAGCGTCAGTGGAATGTTAAGAAAATTTGGAGTGCGAATTTGTGAGACCATAACTACAGTATAAAGGTTAGAAGAGTCTGGACCATTGAAGACCAATTATTGATTTGCTAATAGCCATTGAAACAGAGACAACCTGTTCAGTGGGGGACACAAGGTGGGGGGGGGAGGGGGGGGGCGAGGGAGTGTGGTCGCTCCAATGTTGGGAAGAACAATGGCCTTTTTTGAAAACAATAGAAATAAACAATGCTTGTTAACGGAAACATTAGCTTCGCCCCCCCGTATTTGGCAAAATGTCCGCCACTAATCCTGTTATTTCTTTATATGCTCTTGTTTTTCTATTTTAGTTGCATTTCAAATCTACGATATCGATCAAGATGGATACATTTCAAACGGCGAACTCTTCCAAGTGCTTAAAATGATGGTTGGTAATAATCTTAAAGAGGTGCAATTGCAGCAGATTGTTGATAAAACTATACTGCAATTTGATAAAGACGGTGATGGCAAAATATCATTTCAAGAGTTCGCTGATGTAAGTTTATTTGTCTTTCATCTCTATATCCTTCATTTGTTTATTTGCTATTCATCAGTTTTCCATCGTATTGTTCCCAATCCACAGTAAAATTTCTTGCCAAATTTTAAAAGTGATTCTTTCACCTATTTATACTAAAATGTCTAAAGGGTGTTTCAAAAATTTAAAAATATAGAAATTAAAGCACCAACGGCTCACGACTGGCAGGTCGCCTAGTTGTCAGCACTCTTGCCTCTGTGCATATGGTTGTGGATTCGATTGTTAGGCTTCCACTAGTGCCACCACTCATCTTATAGAAAAGGCAATAACGCTAAAGATGGCGGCTCCAAAGACTCTGTTGTGTTTTGCTGCAAAGCATGTTGGTAAAAAGCCCCCTGACGACCACCTAACAACGATTTTGGTCTGCTGTTTCGACTAGCTAGCTTGAATTCGAATCGACCTTGAATTCGAATGCAACATGGCTCGAAAGGAAACCTTTCCAAAGCAGAAAAAGTAAAGTTTTGATTCAAATTGAAGATTCTCGTTCGAATTTCAAATTGTTCCTATTTGTTTACATTGATTCCTTGTTCCGAACTTTACCAAAGCTGGCTGATAGAAACGGCAGACCAAAATTTTTATGTCGTGGTCGTCAGGGAGCTTTTTACCAGCATGCTTTGCTTGGCCGACATCTTTAGCGTTATTGTCTATTATTACGCTTCTGTCATCGAACTTAAAGTCATTGGGATAAGGTGCCAGTAGGGGTTGTCTGCTTGGCGTCAGTAGATTGCCATTAGAGGCTCTTTGAGCAGAAAGGGTAATAAAATTCTAGATTCACTGTTTTGGTTTCTTTTGCGTTCATTACTGCGCAGTATTTAAACTAATAACTGTGAGATGTTTCCCCTATATGGCTAAAAGTTTGTTTTTCCATCGTCCATCATTGGAAACATGAATTTTGAGTCGTTTCGTCATCGGGATTTTACTTAGACCATTTGCCATTAGTATCAAAACGACTGGTTCAAAGTCACAATTTTATTCCGATTTCTTTGTATATATGATTATGAGTTGTAGTTAGAGCGTCGGGCAGGTCTACCTATTGTTTATTTTTATATTCAATTCAAAAATTTACAATAACAAGCTACTTAAGACAGTACAGATGAACTCTTTACGACACTACAAGGACGATACCACAGGGAGCAAAAGACAACAACTACCCCATGGCCATTACATAAAGAACATGAAAACTGGATCTAAACTAAATATACGACTACAAAAAGCTGCACATAAACGATCAAATCCTTATATAACTACTAGAGCCTGTTTCACATTTCATATCAGGCCAGCATAGGCGATAATGCTGAACAACAGAAACCCCTGTCTAGAGAACAACAGCGACAACAACTGCCGCCGCCAATGCTCCCCCAGAATCCCCATCGCTCAAGACACTGCGCCCATGCTACCAATGGCGAATACTGCGATGTTGCAATCAGTCTAGTGCAACTACAGTACCCCCTGATCCGTCTAAATGAGCAGCAGAGCACATCATTGAGTTCAGATCAATCCTCAACAGAGCATGCCAATACCAAAGAAATACGGATGATCTACTTGCGTTTCCTTCAATCGCATTTAATTTTTCTCTTTTTAACCATTATCTATAGTTACCGCAAGAATTCTAATCAGCTCACTTCAGATCAATCTTTGTCATAAACACAATCTTGTTTTAAAGCTGGAAATCCATGTATATTTGATTCACAAAAAGCAGGCTAGAAATTTATCAACAGAGAATAACTCTGAAGCCTATCGATTAACAACAAAACACGTCGTTTGGAGTTCNGCAGCAGAGCACATCATTGAGTTCAGATCAATCCTCAACAGAGCATGCCAATACCAAAGAGATACGGATGATCTACTTGCGTTTCCTTCAATCGCATTTAATTTTTCTCTTTTTAACCATTATCTATAGTTACCGCAAGAATTCTAATCAGCTCACTTCAGATCAATCTTTGTCATAAACACAATCTTGTTTTAAAGCTGGAAATCCATGTATATTTGATTCACAAAAAGCAGGCTAGAAATTTATCAACAGAGAATAACTCTGAAGCCTATCGATTAACAACAAAACACGTCGTTTGGAGTTCACAGTTTACAAATAAGACCTCTGATCTTTGGAGTTTTTGCTGAAGGATTTTAATGAGTATCATTCAAGTTTGAAAAATTGCAAATGCTAAAAGATTCGCTGTTATAGCAATTACTTCTTATGTCAGTAACAAGAAATCAGCAACTTCTCCCCTATTAATTGAAGAAAACATTTTTTCTGAGATTTAGCAAACTAGTTAAGTCGTGACTAAGGGAATTTTTATTTCACAATATTGGGTCTTACCGTACCTACTTACTTGAAAGAATTGAACCAGCTTCCTAACAGCCAATTACTGTCGGTAAGGGTTTCTTGGTCATCGCATCACATACGTTATAGCTTATCGCGCAGTGGATATACTTGGTGAGTCGAAAAATATATCCAATCCTAGTCCATGAAAGCGCTCAGTGCAGCTGGAGAACAGCTGGAGTGACTGACTTGTTGAAGAACAATATCACATTGTCAAAATTTGAACTCTTATGGTTGAATGTTTTGTTTGAAAGCTTAAAATTTCAACGTTCATCTGCAGTTTGTTAGTTTTAACTTTGAATGAGAAAAATTGTCCTTCTATGGGCTTCGTCTGAAAGGACCTTTTAGTTGTTCGTTGGGATGAATTCCTATTGATCTTATTACAAGACTGCAGTTTTGACCCTATCTAATGCTGGCAAAAACGTCTAAATTGTGAACATGTTCAGCACAAGAAACATTGGCGGATTTAGGGGGGCAATTGGGGCAACAGGCCCCCTTCAGGATGAAAGGAGTGCGCCCCTCGTAGTAAGACTAACGTACTTTTTTAATGGTTTCCAGCTGACTTTGGCAAGAAAACATACAATTCAGGGGCTACTTAGTAGAAAAATCAACGAATTTTCCTAGCCATGGGTTCCAAAAATCTTCGTGCGCCTTCGACGCTCCCTCAGTAGGTTGCCCCCTTCCCCCCTTCAACTTCGGGCTGGATCTGCCCCTGAAAAGAACACTTAATAATAAGATATTTATCGTCTTTTATTTTCTTTCCAGAATTGACGAAAATCTTACGTAACTATAACCCCTCATTTCTTAGAGAAAAATTCCATCAATTCATCTTGAAGAACTTTGTATTTCAGGAACCGGTTGCATGCTTTTTGTAGTATGATTTTGCAAGCAGTGGATGCTATATTTTAATTCACCTGATGTTGAATTTTTATGAAANCATTTAATTTTTCTCTTTTTAACCATTATCTATAGTTACCGCAAGAATTCTAATCAGCTCACTTCAGATCAATCTTTGTCATAAACACAATCTTGTTTTAAAGCTGGAAATCCATGTATATTTGATTCACAAAAAGCAGGCTAGAAATTTATCAACAGAGAATAACTCTGAAGCCTATCGATTAACAACAAAACACGTCGTTTGGAGTTCACAGTTTACAAATAAGACCTCTGATCTTTGGAGTTTTTGCTGAAGGATTTTAATGAGTATCATTCAAGTTTGAAAAATTGCAAATGCTAAAAGATTCGCTGTTATAGCAATTACTTCTTATGTCAGTAACAAGAAATCAGCAACTCTCCCCTATTAATTGAAGAAAACATTTTTTTCTGAGATTTAGCAAACTAGTTAAGTCGTGACTAAGGGAATTTTTATTTCACAATATTGGGTCTTACCGTACCTACTTACTTGAAAGAATTGAACCAGCTTCCTAACAGCCAATTACTGTCGGTAAGGGTTTCTTGGTCATCGCATCACATACGTTATAGCTTATCGCGCAGTGGATATACTTGGTGAGTCGAAAAATATATCCAATCCTAGTCCATGAAAGCGCTCAATGCAGCTGGAGAACAGCTGGAGTGACTGACTTGTTGAAGAACAATATCACATTGTCAAAATTTGAACTCTTATGGTTGAATGTTTTGTTTGAAAGCTTAAAATTTCAACGTTCATCTGCAGTTTGTTAGTTTTAACTTTGAATGAGAAAAATTGTCCTTCTATGGGCTTCGTCTGAAAGGACCTTTTAGTTGTTCGTTGGGATGAATTCCTATTGATCTTATTACAAGACTGCAGTTTTGACCCTATCTAATGCTGGCAAAAACGTCTAAATTGTGGACATGTTCAGCACAAGAAACATTGACGGATTTAGGGGGCAATTGGGGCAACAGGCCCCCTTCAGGATGAAAGGAGTGCGCCCCTCGTAGTAAGACTAACGTACTTTTTTAATGGTTTCCAGCTGACTTTGGCAGGAAAACATACAATTCAGGGGCTACTTAGTAGAAAAATCAAAGAATTTTCCTAGCCATGGGTTCCAAAAATCTTCGTGCGCCTTCAACGCTCCCTCAGTAGGTTGCCCCCTCCCCCCCTTCAACTTCGGGCTGGATCTCCCCCTGAAAAGAACACTTAATAATAAGATATTTATCGTCTTTTATTTTCTTTCAAGAATTGACGAAAATCTTACGTAACTATAACCCCTCATTTCTTAGAGACAAATTCCATCAATTCATCTTGAAGAACTTTGTATTTCAGGAACCGGTTGCATGCTTTTTGTAGTATGATTTGCAAGCAATTCATCTTGAAGAACTTTGTAGTATGATTTACTATATTTTAATTCACCTGATGTTGAATTTTTATGAAAGATGAATGTCTTAAAAAAAATAAAAGAGATTACGTATTTATTGTTAAACCTTCTTACGAGCTTCGTTTTTCCTATCGTAGGTTGTCGCAAACATGGACGTAGACAAGAAAATGGTGGTAGATGTCTGAGATAATAGTATGCATCTGTGAATTCAAACTCCTCCAAATAAACAAGTAATTTGATCAATTTAATTTTACTGACTTTTCAACTGAAATACAACTTTATTTAACATGTTGTAATATAACTCCTAGGACATAATTGATACAGAAATCAATTTGAACTGAGGCATTTGGCCCTTACTTGATAAGAGTGTCCTCAAGCCCGCTTGACATGGTACATATAGGATTCCAGCATCAGGCAAACTGCAGCAGTTGATGACAAACTATATAGCATAGCAACTACAATTCCTGTAATAAGACATGCTAACATAGAAAGCCAAAATATACACTACGGAATATTTTTGGCACGGCACGGATAAGATTTGGTACTCGTGCCAAAAAATGTTTCGGCATAGCATATAGCGTTTACACTACCAGCCAAGACGTTGTTTGTATTACGCAGACCATTTCTATCTGTGCTGGGACTATCTCACCATTGTTCCCAGCACCGATACATTTTTTATGGGTACCAGTTTTATCTGAGCCGTGCCAAAAATTATGTAGTGTCAATAGGGCTTAAAACCCAGAATTACCAACGACGTTATGCGTACATTTGTTAGTTCATCAGTGCAGTGTTATTTAGTAACTTTGAAATGCTTCTACCGAAAAACAATACAGTCAGAGTTAACGAAAATCAAATAATTACTTCAATTTGTCAGGCTAATTTTACTTAGTGCGTTCCGAAATTTCTCCGATAAATCCAGCCTTGGACATAGCTAGTGGTTTTACCTTGTTGGTATTAAATTTGCAAGTACATGTGTTTGCAAAAGAATACCCAACCTTTGTTTTTATTGTCTAATTGTATCTATTTTCAAGTAGTGCAAGCCTTCGGAAATACTAATTTATTGTTCTCGATTACGTAGCTTTTTTGTGAACTTGCCTTCTTCCTAAGCACTTGCTTAGTGCTACTTTCTAAGTGGTTAACACCTGCTCCTGTTCTACGAGAGAACAGCATAGGTTCCAAATCTTTAAAAGGTGGGTGTAAAATTCTATCTCCTATGTCTTTGAATTTAATGGTTTGAAAGAAATTTCAGCTAATTTGCTATAATCCTACCGCTGGACTTTCCTGAAATCTGCAATATTTTTCGAAATTAGAGCGTATTTTATATTTCAACTCATTTGAGGATGTGACGTCATCAAACTTCTAAATCGTAAACCAGAAGAGTGGAAGACTTTGCTTGATACCATATTGTAGACGTTCATAAACTATGTTTTCCTTGAAAATTACTCTAAGTTCCTTCAAAATTTTTAGAAATTACGATGGCTTTGACTTTTGCTAATTCTTCTTGAATTGTTAGAAATGTAGAAAAACACTCTAATTCTGAAAAGTTTGAAGATTTCTGAAAATTCTAATTGAAGATGTCTGAAAAGTCTAACGGTAGAGTGATAGCAAAGTAGCTAACGTTTCTTTGAAGCCATTCAATTTAAAGAAATAGGTAGGTCACAGAATTTTACACTGCACCGACCTTTTTAAAGATTTGGAACCTTTGCCCGAGAGAAGGGCAAGTGGGACATAATTAAGAACAAGAATTAGTAGACATGTAAGACTCGTCAGAAGTGATTCCCTCTTATGAACATGAAGTCTTTGGTTAACTTTCGTGAGATTAATGCTAACTATCTTTGTGAGCTAAATTAACAAGAATTATATTGCAAAAACAGACTTTTTTGGCTTTAATTTATTGTTTATTTACTGAATAAAATATATTTAATTCCTACACAACATTTTAATTGCAACTATCATTGCAATTAGGTCATTTCGAGAGAGTCTCGTAACATTTTTAACTATTGAGGCTTGCATGTACTTTATCAGCATTGGGTCCAAGTCTTTAAAAAGGTGCTGTAAAATTCTACTATCGCTTTCTTTGAATTGAATGGCTGGAAAGAACTTGAGGTACTTTGCTGTAATTCTACAGTAACAATTTTTCGATCTTGATTATTTTCAAAATGGCTGCGTTTTTGTTGTTGTTGAAAGAATTTATGGAAAGTTTTGAAAAAAATTAAATCATCGTAAATCCTAAATTCATGAAAGAAAGATGATACAATTTTCAAGAAAACTATAGTTTATGAAGGTTTACAACATGGTTGCAAGCAGAAATCTGTCGCCTTTTCGTTTATGATTTAGCAATTTGACGACGTCACAGCCTCAAATATAATATATTTTGCCATTTTGAAAACAAGCAAGATATCAAAAAATTGCCATGGTAGAATTACAGCAAGGTACTCTAAGTTCCTTTCAAGAAGCCATTGAATTCAAAGAGAGAGGTAATAGAATTTTACACCAACTTTTTTAAGATTTGGACCCTATGTTTATTTGATTGGGAAGAATTGTTAGTGAGCCATCGATAGAGCTTTCTCCTCTAAAAGTAACCTGTGCATTTATAAAGACATCAAAGAAAACACCAACCACTTCCAATTATTTGAGGAATACTGCTTCGAATTCCCAAATTTGATACCAACAAGGTGGTAGAGATTGCATGTTTGTCTAATAGTAACTTAATTGTAGGTTTTCTCGCTCATATATGTATATATGGCAGAATGGTAAACACGTAGATAGGTTTTGCTTGACTGGATATGTGGTATTTGTTCACAAGATCGGTAATTTTATCCATATCAAATTTGTTCCTCTCATCTGCCTCTTGATTATCTTGATAGATAAGTAATTCTACTTATTTGGAAAATCATAGCTCCCAGATTTTGAAGGTTTAGTCAAAATTTGTTTAGTTGTTTGAAAACCTGTAGTTTTCAAATTATATATTAGATTCTTATAAACTGATAATATTTGTCTAGCTAACATTTCAATTTAGATATAAAATTTTAGTTTGTCAAAATCGGTCATATCGTTCTCAAGTTACAAGCGAGTTTTTAAAATGTTTACTTTCAAAATTCTTCAAAACAGGCCTAAAATCTTTGACCAAATATGCTAACAATTTACCCCGAAAGCTATCATCATTAAACTCTATCGGTCTATTTTATTGCTCAAACATCGTACTCGGCACATAAAGAGGCTGCGGCATAATTTTACATATCTAGGACTGTCATTTGGAAATTTTTTCATCTATTTTCTATGTAAGGAGGCTAAATTGTTAGCAAGTTTGATCAAGGATTTTAGACGTGTTTGTAAGAATCTTGAGTTGAAACTTTTTAGTAAAATTGCTTCCAGCTTCAACTAAACTTTTATATCTAAGCTGACATGTTAGCTGCACAAATTTGTTCAGTTTATAGGAACCCGATAAATAGATAAATAGCAACAGGCTTTCAAACGTCTTATCGTTCTTCTGACTCACCTGGTATAACTTCGTGGCGATCTAACGAACCGCTGAGCTGGACCAGCTGAGGAAAGATACAGAAAAGCAGAGAATCGATGCTCAGTAATTACACACAGTTAAAAGGAATCTAAGCATATATAAGCCTTTGGTAAAAATAGCCATGCAAAGACAAT
>REGM01000464.1:31587-84663 GCA_004194415.1 Aurelia aurita
TCTTTCATCGCTGCATTTCAACAAGAACAGGTAAATATATATTATGTTTACTTCATTCTCAATATGATTCGATTAACGTCTATTGAAGTCCGCCATATGCTCGATCGTGTGCAACTGGCTTTTACAGCAGGCGGCCGCTCGAAGAGAGGATGGCCTCTAATTGTCTTCTGGTGTTGTAGGCCTAGGCAAATATGCCCAAGAAAGCCAATGTTTTTTATGGATAATCTCTCATGTTACTGGCCTGCTCGATTTATTTGCTTGATGCTGCTGACATTTTTCTTCTTTAATGCTAAAAATGAATTATCATAGGAAGTAATCATATCTCTCAGCAGAAAGTAACCTGAGGTGGCGAAAATCTGATCTGTGTTATGTTGTGGAGAATCTGGCCTTAGGCATACCAATTTCTTTTGGGGTCGATACTATAAAATACCTCAGTATTTATGACCAGACGTTAGCTGTCAACGATCAAAAACTTTGACTGCGAAGCCTAAATATTAGTAAACTTTGCATCGATGTTTTGAATTTGATGGGGATGAAGGATAACTATTCTACGCTGTTCATTGAAAAAAGATATGCTCATTTGACAATTCAGAGCATTGTATTCGATCACCTTCAAAATTCAAAGAGAACAGGGCGTGTTGGAAATGACTATCGCCTCATGCCAACAACGTAGATCTTATTCCTAGCCTCAGCATTGTCTTTAGTCGAGGGATATCTTGTTTAAATGCTAGACGGTTGGCAGAACATTTCGAATTCAATTAATGTTTGGTGACCTGACATTCTAGATCATGAATTTGTTCTTGTGTTTCTCTTTATTTAAGCATGAGTCAAGCTTTGATTTCATCATAAAGATTTAATTTGAGAATTTTGGAAGGAACATCTTTATAAATTATTTTTGCCATCAAAGACACTTCAAAGACAATTGACCTAGATATAAGGCAACTTAAGTTAGGGGCCTGGGCAATCTAAATATAGCCTATTGTATTCCATTGTATTTGATGATCTTAAGAGATTATCAAAACAGTTGGACAAATAGAGGCACACAGCCTTCTTTCGTTCTATTTTTAAACTAGACACTATATATCCATCAATTGTCTTTAAGGTGCAATAACATGTCAAAATTGAAATAAAAGTATTTACACAACATATTTTTAGAGTCATAAAGTATCTACAAATGTAGTAAGGATACAGTCAGGTCACTAAGTAAATTTTAGTTGGAAATCTATATGCAACACAAAAATAACGGCTTTCCTTTTTAATCGATGTTAAAAGATGTGTGCTTTAGAAACCAAAGTGTCATTTTCAACTGGTAAAAGCACGGCATAAATTTGCTATTGTCAAAAAGGCCCTTCCCCAAGAGACTTTGTGGCGCCTGGGCCTGGAACTTCCGAACTGAGCTGAAAATTTTGTGAAGACACCACCTGGGCACTCAAAAAACAATGAAAACATTTTTTTAGCACCCGTTCCACTGCGCTTTTGGGCTCACCTCTAAAAGTTGGGGACTGGTGCAATCTGCCCCCTTGCCCCCTCTCTCAGCAGGCTTGGGCAAAGATGGTGAAATGGGTTTTTATGTATTGTTGTTTTTGTAAAGACTGCTTTTCAATTGCACGACAATGAGAAACATGTAAAGAATGACACACCTATTTTCTAATACACCCCATATCAAGGGTCGTCTTAAATTTTTTTCTAGTATGTCTTTTCAAGTGACAAGCAAGTACACTGTGAAATCTGGGCAAGCCCCAGCTGGTACAAAGAAAATTTATTCTGCTGGTGGAGTGAAGAAACCTTCTGGATATCATCTTGGGAAGGCAACTGATGCTCTCGATTCTACTGTGAAGCCATCTGAAGCCAGGCCATACAAGAATCAGCCATATCAAGCAATCAAGGCCCAGTGTCTTAGAGATGGTACCCTTTTTGAAGATTCAGAGTTCCCAGCAATTGAATCATCACTTTTCTTCAGTGGAAAGAAGCCACCAAGACCATTTGTATGGAAGAGACCAAAGGTGTGTTTATGAATGTACATACATTGAACCAAGTACCATGTCTTAATCCACTGACTTTGCAGCCAGAATATCAGGTGGATTGTTCAATTCCCACCAGCATGTCTTGAGCGTCCTGACAAGGGGCCGCAAACCCGATTAGCGCTTAGCTACTTCTGCGATCCCAGTGCTTGGTGCTAAAAACCACACCTTCAACTTCACTTCAGAGCATGAAGTGCTTAAGATGAGGTCGTTGTGCAATCAGATATAGCGAAGTGTTTGACCATGAGCTTTTTGAATTGTACATCAATACAGTAGTTTAAGATCTTAGGTAGAAAATATTAAGTGCTGCCTTATTTCGGGAAATGTTGCAGGGAACTTGGGGGCTCAAAGTTGCAACTTTTCACAAATGCATATGTGCAGTCCCCACTCTGTCATATACATGCTGGTAACCAACTTTAGTTTGAAACGTCTTGCTATATAGTGCACCAAAAAAATTTGTGTTCAATAATTTGTATCATTAAGTTTTTTTGACTGATTGTGGCTTGCAGTCTGTCTTGGAGCGAAAAAGGCAAAGTATTTTAGCTCTTTTTCTTACATTTTTTCCTCTCAGACAAAAAGAGTTCGGAAGTCGCCTTTATTATGTTGGCTTTGCCTTCCATATGCACAAGATTGTTTTATTGGGGCCTCAAAGGAACTCTTGAATATGCCTGCATTAATCAATCCTTGCTCTTTTTCACAAAGTGCAGGGACCTGGTTGATGTCTGTAGGAGATGGTTCCGTTCCATGATTCAATGTCATTCACAACTTTTGTACCAGAAAGAAAAAATGTAAACTTTTATCACTGGAAAGTTACTTTAGAATATGATTCTCTGGAAATGGGGCCTTATGACCATTTTTGGGCTATCCTTTCTTACAGGAAATTGTGAGTAATCCACAGATGTTTGTTGGTGGTGCAAGCAGATTTGACATATCACAGGGAATGCTTGGAGACTGTTGGCTGCTTGCAGCAATTGCAACGCTAACCCAGTATGAGTCATTATTGTACCAAGTTGTACCTCCAGATCAAAGTTTCACTGATGACTATGCAGGCATTTTCAAGTTCAGATTTTGGCAGTATGGTAGATGGGAGGAGGTTGTCGTTGATGACAGACTACCAACATACAATGGAAAACTGGTGTTTGTCCACTCTGCAGAGAAAGGAGAGTTGTGGTCAGCCTTGTTGGAGAAGGCATATGCTAAGTGAGTCATCTTTCATCTTAACCCTATTCAAACCGGGGGGGCGCTTTTCACCCCCCCGCTACCAAACTTATTTAATAGCTCTTAAAGACCCATTGTCAACCGGCATGCTTTGGGTGGACCAACAATACCACAATGCAATTCTTGACCGTCGAAAGCAAAACAAACTCTTTCAAATTTATGACTGAAGAGCCCCCGTGCAACACAAAACCTTTGACGTAATTCATCTAATAAAACAAATACAAGCCCCCATTCTGCAATCTGATCTTTATCATCTTCTCCTTATCTTTCAGTTCTATTTTGAACTACAGTATATAATTTTTGTGCAATATTTGAATTCAATTTGTTGCAGCAAATGGTTTTAGACCATATTGCGGAAAGGCTTTAATGGGGGCTTTTGTTTGCGTTTGCTTGATTTTGGCAAATCATCTCAAAGGCTTTGTGTTATTTGAACGGGGCTCTTTCAGTCAAAAATTTTAGAGGATTTGTTTAAGATTTGACAGTCAAGAATTGCATTGTGGTATTGTTGGTGAGCCCAAAGCATGCCGGTTGACAATGGGTCTTTAAACGATGATAGATATAACACCGAAACTTCTTTACTTTTATGGAAATTTAATTGGCAATCAAAAAATTAAGATTTCAATGCCTATTGTTTAACCATGTGACCAGCAGATACCCTTATTTGGGGACAGGTCACAAAGAAAATCATAAAAATGGCTCTAATTTCTTTAATTGTTCTCAAATCTCATCAATATATATACCATTCGATTCGTCTCAATGAGTACTTTCATTTGATATATAATTTATCTATATTTGTTGACGTCAGCAATTTTTAAATTGTATGACGTCATCAACCTTGATGACGTTATATTTCTAATTAGTTCGTCATTTTTGCATAAAAAAATCATGGAATGATTTCAAATATTGATGAAGACGTCGGATTTCACCAAGTAAATGCAAAATTCATGGTGTTTAAGTATCATTGTTGCGCTCACAATTTTGTATTGAATCTTTTATTGTCCATAATTAGTTAATTAATTAGGAACCAAAAATATTGATATAAAACTACATGAAACTGCAAAGTAAGGATTTGCATTGTTTTTGGTTTCCTAGCAACCAGTCACGTGACTACAAACTAATTAATGCTATTTTTGGATTCTCCTTTGTTCAATTATGATACAGTGCAAGTCTCATTATCATAGCTGTTATAGTTGCGGAGATAATTAGGGGGGGAAACGCCCCCCTCCCCTGTAGAAAATCGATAACAATTTACCCAGTTAGAAAAGGGTTAAGATTCTATCTGGCCAAATGGCCTATGTCGGTACTTTAATGTGAATCTCCTTGATAAGGATTCTAGATATAAAACGACTCTGTCTATACTCAAAAATTGCTCCCAATCACCCAGTCTGCAGAGTATGGCAGTTCTCGATGAGATCTCGGGCGTGCAGACCNTCATTTTTGCATAAAAAAATCATGGAATGATTTCAAATATTGATGAAGACGTCGGATTTCACCAAGTAAATGCAAAATTCATGGTGTTTAAGTATCATTGTTGCGCTCACAATTTTGTATTGAATCTTTTATTGTCCATAATTAGTTAATTAATTAGGAACCAAAAATATTGATATAAAACTACATGAAACTGCAAAGTAAGGATTTGCATTGTTTTTGGTTTCCTAGCAACCAGTCACGTGACTACAAACTAATTAATGCTATTTTTGGATTCTCCTTTGTTCAATTATGATACAGTGCAAGTCTCATTATCATAGCTGTTATAGTTGCGGAGATAATTAGGGGGGGAAACGCCCCCCTCCCCTGTAGAAAATCGATAACAATTTACCCAGTTAGAAAAGGGTTAAGATTCTATCTGGCCAAATGGCCTATGTCGGTACTTTAATGTGAATCTCCTTGATAAGGATTCTAGATATAAAACGACTCTGTCTATACTCAAAAATTGCTCCCAATCACCCAGTCTGCAGAGTATGGCAGTTCTCGATGAGATCTCGGGCGTGCAGACCAATGAAGCATTGGCGTGTCGGCGTGCAGAGTCTTTGGTTCCTTTGTTTTTAAAGTAGAGAACAAAAGATCTCGTTCAAAATCGGTGTGCACACACAAATTTTGTACAAAATCTTGTGCGTGCAGTTGCCACATTCTGCAAACTGGCCAATGGCCTTTGAGAAGAATTATTTGCATTACTTCTTGTGTCACGGAAGCTTTCAAAAAGAGATCTTTGACAAGAAAAACATTTCCACAAATGGTTTTGAGGAATTAATGAACCAAAAACCAGTTCTGTACATACTGAAATGGATTGTAAAGCAATTCAATGTATGTATTATATACTATATTTATGTGCTACATTTATTCTCTAAAATTAATTTTAATGTGTGCTTCAGAACCTAGATTAACATCCAAATATTTTAGGCCGAAAGAGTTTGGACAAAAAACTTTAAAGAAAAAGTTCCGAACGCTTGAGAAATGGGAAAAGAAATTCCTTTTAGCAGCTTATTGATCACATCTTTCACTTGAAATGGGCTATATTTGCATAGGTTTAACCTAATCTTTGCCAAAGATCCACACCAAATGCTTCAATTAAAAGTATTGTGAGCAAGAAATTTAGCGAAACAGAATTTTGGATGAGCACTTTCAAGGTAATTCTGACGAAAAAGTTGCGGACAGAATTTTTTTGAAAATTTTACTGTCAGCAAGTTTTGGATTGCAAGGTACACTGTATCATCTCTCCAGGATCGTTGGAAGCTATGAAGCTTTGAAGGGAGGCCAGACAAGCGAAGCTATGGAAGATTTCACTGGAGGTGTCACAGAGACATTTAATCTGCAAAAAGCCACTGACAAACTTGTAGGGATCATGCTGAAGTCAGTAGCACGCCAGTCCTTGATGTGCTGCTCTATTGAAGCCAAACCAAACGAGATAGAGGCAAAGCTTGACAATGGACTTATCAAAGGACATGCATATTCAGTCACCAGTGTGAAGAAGGTGGGTACAACTCTTATCTGAACAAATCACCTCTGACTCGGCTAATGTAAAACGCAGGTCATGCAGGTTGATAAAACGCGGGTTAAACCATGCGGGTCAAAACTAGCAGTCATGGGCATAACGGCTTTAGGCTTACAGCCTACTGATGTTGCAAATACGATAGTCCAAAGGCTACGTGGTGCCTGCCTGATTATATAATTACGTGGTGCATTGTGTAAACCACTGCTCTTTCAAATGGTTTCAAACATATGTCTTATCGCATGAAAATGTCTCAAGAATACGTTTCTTCTGAAAGGTTTCTAATCGTCATAAAATACCGAAGGAAGTATCGACGATCGTTTTGATTTGGGAAGTTTTGAATGTGATTTCTGCAATGCGTTTAGCCCTTTTAACAAAAATAGATCAATTCTATATCCAGAGCTTTAAAAATCTAAGAAACTCATAAGAAATTTTTGGTAGCAGAATGGCCTAAAATATACAATATGCATCCACTGCTGAGCTTGGTAGCCAGTTTCTTAAATCTTAGGCCATTTTTGCTACCAAAAGTTTTCTTATTAGTTTCTTAGATTTTTAAAGTTCTGGATATAGAATTGATTTATTTTTGTTAAAAGGGCTAACAGCATTACAGAAATCCCATTCAAAACTCCCCAAATCAAAAGGATCATTAAGAAACGTATTCGTTGGAAATTTTCATGCGATAACACATATCTTTGAAACCATTAAAAAAAACAGTGGTTTACACAATGCGCTACGTAATTCTGTAATCAGGGAATATCGCACTTGCAACATCAGTAGGCTGTAAGCCTAAAGCCAGTATTTCCATGGCCGCTAGTTTCGACCCGCACGATTTAACCCGCGTTTTATTAACCTGCATGCCTGCGTTTTATCTAGCCGCCTCTGACCAAAACTTGGGAAACAATGTTACATGCTAAAAATACTTTGATTTGTTTGATAAAATGTGCCGTTGAGAGCTCCCCTGTCCATCTACAGTAATTGGTTTCAGATACAAGGATAACATAAAACGTCTCATCAGATTTGAAAGAATTGTGGAAGATTTTGTCATCTTGAAGAGCTCATTAGACAATTAGATGTGACAATAACAAGCCATGCAAATGTCACAAACTTTATGCACGGCCTTTGAATTTTGATGTTCTTTTGCACTTCCACCTAAAGTTGACATGAAACTTTGTGACGATTCCCTTACCTCCCTGCCATGCATCACTGCCTACTCATTCCAGTGCTTCGTGCAGGCCTTGTGAGGAAGAAAAATACAGGCGCTTGTTGTTTGAGCATTTGGGGAAAAGTTAATTCCTGGACATAAAAAGTAATTAAAGCAAAGAAGACAGCAAGCAATTACAAGAACAGGCCAAATATAATCAGAATCTTTGTAATGAAATTTAAATGCACGATTACTGTATTAGAAAGGTTATCAACTCAGGTGCTCACTTTATCGAGCTCCTAGAATTTTCCATGTGCGTGTGGCGGGGCTTGATCCAGCTTGACCGGCTGTCCTTGCAAGGTCTGGCTTGATATGCAATTTGCCCCTTTCCCATCACACAGACATAGTTTGTCATAACACATCCTACCAAGATGCGTAGAGTGATAGGGTGAGATAAGCATCAAGGAAAAACTCGATCATTTGGATGATAAAAAAGTTGGACAATTTCGTCCAAGAAGTCCTTATTTTTGTGTTTGAACATGGAAGATGAAAACTCATTGAAAACTTGGACAATTTAGTCTGAGATGTCCAAGAAGTTCGAGTTTTCGACCTGACTGATAATAATGATGTTTGATGCTGATGTTTCATAGTCATTTTATTTGAGTTTAGCATTATTTAAAGCCTAGAGTGTTCGAGTCATTCCTCGCTTAAGAATGTAGTACTCCTAGTGAGAGTTAATGCAGGACAATTTGGCGTGTTGATTTCACTTGTTTGTCTCACTACAGGCACATGTCAGAGGAAGAGATGAGGTGTTGATAAGAATTCGAAATCCTTGGGGAAATGAAAGAGAATGGAAAGGACCCTGGAGTGATGGGTATGGACTATTTATTTTATGTAACAGGGTGGTGCCCTGTTTGTATGACTGCTGTGAAGGAGCTGTGATTTCAGTTTTCATGTCTATGATAGCGTGTTATAGGAAATGCTCCAACTTAGAGTTTAAGACGTTGTTTGTGTAAATTGGACAAGTAATTGCAGTGTTCTGATACAAGAAAGTCCAAATCAAAGGTTGCTTCAAAATAAGAGGCCTCCCACTTCGGTACACCATTTTAAAATGAGAGTATTAGTGTCAACAGCATTTCAATTTGAAATTTTTACTATCAAACAAACAAATGAACCAATTAATGGCCAGTGGCTTGCAATAGGTTTACAAAGAAGCTTGCGAAAAAGAAGATTACAAGTCACTATGTATTTTCTAAATTCAGCAAGGAGATTACTTGATAGACACATATGACATTTCCTGTAGTTCTTCTGTTGCTCTTTTTCACTTCTAGAACTGACAAACCTGTTAAGTACAGTATTACATATGTACAACATGTTGAAGCTATGTTCAAATTTAAGGACTACGGCCCTGTTTACACTGCTCCGTTTTTGTTATTATCCGTTTTGACGCATCCAAGGTACCCGTTCACATTGGTCCGTTTTTGTGAACCTTGTTGTTGAATGTTGTAGCGTTTTCAGCAGCCTCCGTTTTTGTGTGTTCACATTGACCAAATGCGTTTTCAATACCCTCCGTTTTTGTCCACTTTCAACAGCGTTTTCGAAAACCTCCGTTATTGTGATGTTTTGTGTGGATCAGTGTGAACTAAACGACAATATAATAAACTAGCAATAGTTATTACTAAGGTGCCCCACACCAGATATAGCATGATTGTAGTGTGAGGTAAAATGGACTGGTATGGTTAAAACATTCCTCTGGAGTGCATAACACAGGATAAATTCAATTTAGAGAGTGCAGCCTATTGATTCCATGAGTTTCGTTCCTTGTTTCCGCCGTTTGCGTTGAGTGAATTGTGATGCGAGACAAATCGGTATATTGGCTTTTAGGCGATTAACAACAGGAGGACACGGATGTGACGTATTGCTCTTTTGTTGAGCAAAAGCAAATTGCATTGAAATGGCAAATTCCAACCATAGAAATTATCTGCAGCAATTACCTTGGGTCGCTTTTTCAAGCAAGCGTTGTTATTGCAGTGGAAAATCGGAAAATCCTAAAATCCATCCAGTTGACAACATTGAGCAAATTATTATGCAACTCCACTACCCTTTCTTCCTTTGAATAATGGGTCTATTCGTAAGCAACGCAAGAACGTCAGTTGATTGTAAACCAAATTTGTTTACAAAAAGCTTGCACAAAGTCACTTCTTTGCCTTGACTCGCGTGGTCTTACTCAACATGCCGCTCAACTCTTACTAATTCAACTGAATTGATATTGCTGCAGTCGCATCAGTGAGGTAGCCACAACGACTTAGTAAAATACAAACTACAACGAAAGCAGTAAGTCTGCGTCTTTCAAAGCTGACCAAACCTGTTTTGAGAGACAACCAATCAGACTTTACGACGAAAAATTCCAAATATGCGAGGATTTGAGATTCGAAGCCCTAGACCGTGCAGCCTCATATGCGCGCGGTGGGCTATCCAGCCCCACTTCGGTGTGGGGCAATAAATGATTAAAGTACCATAAAATAGCATAGATGTAAAAAACACAAATCTGAAAATTCAGTGTGAACCCTTTCACAAAAACGGATATTTTTCTCTCCATTTTTGTACAAAAACAGAGCAGTGTGAACGGGGCCTACACATGATTTGAAAAATAAACAGCCACGTTTATTTCATTTGATATTGATAGTGAATATAGGACCCTCTGGTTTGAAGCAACCTCATATTTTGACTGCTTTGTATGATAGTGTTTCAATTGCTTGTCCAATTTACTCAAACAAAGTCTCAATGTCTAAGTTGAAGCCTTACAACGGTTTTAAAATCGAGACAACAGAAATAGTAACTCCTCCGCAACGGCCGTCAAAACAGGGCACACATTTTTTGGGATACCCTGTATGGAAATATACTGTACTACAGGGTCTCCCAAAAAAAATTTCGACGTTTGTTTAAATATTGAAAAATAAGGATGAAATGATCAAGCTCCGTGTTAAGATACCCTATTCCTAAGGTCTTAAATTAATTTAAGACACAAGAATCTTGCAAATCCGCTGAAAATTCATTCACTAATTTATGAGCATTTAAAGATCAACTTAGTGCGGAAGCTGAATCCAGATACCCCAAAGCGACATGTTATGCAAAAATGCTACAAAACGAGGTGAAGGAAGGCTATCCAATGCCATACCTCTCGTTAATATCAGAGCGAACCAAATAGGATTTCGAAAGGAATTTAATTCTTGTAACCATTGTCAAAATTTGCTTTTTCAAACTTTGCTCAACAGAATTCCTCAAAGCATTCATACACTTGAATTAATGTTCGAGAGAGTTTTGTTATCGAAAATCCTTTCTAAATCCCATTTGGTTTGGCCTGGAATAAGGTAGAAACAAAACAAACGACAGCCCCATGCTACATTCACTACAAATGCTACGGAGAAGCCTATTGTTGCAGCTTTGGCACAAACATGAACTTCAAGAGCTTGTAGCACCATGAATATTCAACGGATTTGCAAGATTCTGGTGCCTAAAATTAATTAAAGATCTTAGGGAAAGATTGTCTTTCCATGGAGCCCGTTCATTATATCATTATTTCTCAATATTTAATCAATCGTGGAACAATTTTTTGAGACACCGTGTTTGTCTTACTGTTGCAGCAATATTCTACATCTTTAAGTAATGCACATGAAGCAATCAGATTTATGCTAAATCTATTTTTCCTTACATAGGTCTCAAGAATGGGGACTACTGAGTGCAAGTGAAAAGCAAAAACTTGGGATAACGTTTGATGACGATGGTGAATTCTGGTGAGTTTGATTTGTTATATTACTTCCGTTATTGATATTGTAGTGCTTTATAAATATACCTACCTTGTGTCTCGAAAAAGTAGACATATTTGGAAATCCACGGGGTGTCCCAAAATGATGTATCGGCGTTTGCCAAACCATACCGGGTGAGTCAGAAAAAAAATCGGGAGTGTTGAAGTTTTATATTGCAGAAGAAAGATTGAATTAGTTATAGAAATTTAGTTTATCAAAAGCAGTCATTTCTTTCCTTTTTTATTTGCAATTTTGTGATATAGCCATTTTGGTAAAAAGTATCGCCAGTAAAAGAACTTTCAGTTTGCTAACAATGACAATTTAAATAATTAGTCCCCCAAGGATACAACATAAGTAACATTAGTTTTTCCTTTTGTGCGCTAGCACAATGCATGCCTTGTTCCAAGTTTTTGGTAGAGAAACAGTATGTTTTTCATGGTTTGGAAAGTCACACGTGCATGAACATGAATCTAATTGAAGGCCAATTTAGCTATCTTGTGAAACACCATTTTACTAAAATCGCTCGTAATTCTGGAACGGAAAGACCGATTTCGACCAAACAAATGTTCATATCTAAGTTAGCTTTTCTTCTATACAATGAACTTTAAAGAAACGAATTTGCGAGGTAAACTGCATCAATGAAAATTGGCAAACACCCCACGTTTTTTCTGCATCACCCGTTATAGTTGCGTTATATTGCCGAAATGCAACGAAGATTTGGCATTCGCTTCAATTGAAGAAGAATTGTAAAAAGCAGTGGTATTTAATTGCAGCCTGTTTCATGGCATATATGTTACGAAGATGTCTCTTTTTTTAGGATGTCATTTGCCGACTTTAAGAAGGAATTTACAAGACTGGAGATCTGCATGCTTAGCCCTGACAGTGCTGGAGATGTTGATAGAAAGAGATGGGAAGCAAATATCTATCAAGGAACTTGGCAAAAGAGTGTATCTGCTGGTGGATGCAGAAATTTCCCAGACTCTTTCCACCTGAATCCTCAGTATAAGTAAGTAGAACCATTGACAAAAGAATATTGGGTACTACTGGTGCAGGCCTCATTAATGTGTGCGAGCACACGAGCGCCGCTCGCAGTCACAAAATATAATTACACATTAAATTCTGGCACCTTTACTGTACTCAAAGTGCTTTGACTGCAGGCACTTTTCCCCAACCATTTGCTCGCAGGCACAGAATATTTTTAATGTTAAACTCCAAGTCGTCTTATTTTTGTGTTCATCTGTATATATATATATATATGTATATATATATATATATATATATATATATATATATAGTTACGTTATATTGCCCAACTGCAATGCAGATTTGGCCCTCGCTCTAATTGAAGAAGAATTGCGAAAAACAGTGGTATTTAATGCAGCCTGTTTCATGGCATATAGGTTACGAAGATGTCTCTTTTTCTTAGGATGTCATTTGGCGACTTTAAGAAGGAATTTACAAGACTGGAGATCTGCATGCTTAGCCCTGACAGTGCTGGAGATGTCGACAGAAAGAGATGGGAAGCAAATATCTATCAAGGAACTTGGCAAAAGAGTGTATCTGCTGGTGGATGCAGAAATTTCCCAGACTCTTTCCACCTGAATCCTCAGTATAAGTAAGTAGAACCATTGACAAAAGAATATTGGGTACTACTGGTGCAGGCCTCATTAATGTGTGCGAGCACACGAGCGCCGCTCGCAGTCACAAAATATAATTACACATTAAATTCTGGCACCTTTACTGTACTCAAAGTGCTTTGACTGCAGGCACTTTTCCCCAACCATTTGCTCGCAGGCACAGAATATTTTTAATGTGACCTGTCCTAGTGGGATTATTCAGACAGCGAGATATATTAGAGAGTTCTAACTTTAAGAATCATCAAGGAACATTGCTCTTTCATTCTGCACCATTATCCTTTCAATCGCGTTTTGCTTTCGAATAGGCTCTGACAAAGAGAAGATAGATGCAAATTGACTGTGGCCTAAGCTGGAGCTACTTCGTTGATCGTATTTAAAAGAAGTGAACAACAATGAACTAATAGTGATGCTGAATGATGGATCAGTGTCGATAGATGAGAAATCTTCAATTTTTCATCAATTTATATGTGAAGACTTTGATCTACCTGGTAGCAAAATCTCCTCCCTAGCTCAACGATGGTTTTTTTAGAGTTGGTAGCCCGCAGCTGTCAATATTTGAGAATTCACATATCCATTATTTCTTAAAGGGATTTGGGCCAATTTTCCACAAAAATTGATTTAAAACTAAAATCTTTGTAACCAACACTGTATGCTGGTGTGAAATTTTATCGTTTTCAAAGCTATGTTTTTTTGTTATTTTCGCGAATTTGCTATGAGAGTGGGATTAATGCCAATCCATCGTAGAAAAATGTTTGCCCTATTCTTTAAAATGAATTTCTTTGAGCGAAGTTTGGGTAAGTTGCCATAAGTCCAGAGAGTCTTTTTATCTAAAAATAGTGATGATATCAAAAATTATTCCTCTTGAATTCTGGCAAATTACCTAAAGTTCTATTTGCGTAATTCATTTGAAAGAAAAGGGAAATGATAGTTTGGACGATTAATTTTAAAGTTTTGCGAAAATTCGATCCTATGCTTTGCCAGTTGTGCAGCTTTGTCTGTGCACTCCTGTGTTAAAGAAAATCATATCCATTTCAGGGTGAAATTGGAAGACCCAGATTCTGATGATGAAGAAGACAATTGCACCCTTGTCATTGGTGTCATTCAAAAGAATCGAAGAAAGATCAAGAAGCTTGGTGCCCAGAATCTTACCATTGGGTTCTCTATCTACAAGGTTTGTCAACGCCATTATATTTTGTTATATTTTATCACCAAAGCCCTTTGCCAAACAAAGAAACATTGCTTTCCAAGCTTTGAGATTTTCTTGCTTACCAGAATGTTTGTCCGTTTGGCCACGTTGCAAAGTATTGCTCTACAAATATTTTTTGCATGAGACACCGGAAAAGTTGAACTTTTTCCAGCAGAGAGCACAAAATGTTGTTGAAATTTTTTAAAATCATTGCTAACATTGTCTACTTGTCACGCAATGTTTGCTATGTGGCCAAATGGGAAACATATTCTAGCAAGCAGATCTCGAACGTTTGGTAAGCACTATTGGCTCGTTTTGGCAGGACATAATGTATGGCTTGGTTTTAATAGCTTTTCGCACAGTTTCCCAGTTAATGTTTCACATTTCACTATTCTTTATTCAAAATGGAGCCACTGGATTAACATACTACGTTTGAAATCCTTTTGAAAAATCCCCTTGATTTTTAATCTGGTGCGAAAATGCCTATATAATAAAATGTCTGTGGTTGCTTTTAAAATTCCCATTGCTTGGTGGCACATTGCGCTGTTTGGTGGCACATTAGTGCCACGACAACATTTGTCTAAGGCCCTGGCCAACGAGAAGATAGTGTTTGACAAACAGTTCAGATTTGCTTGCCAAACTAATTTTTTGTCCTTTTTGCCACGTTGCAAAACATTGCACGCCAACCTTTTTTTGCTTTTGACAAGCAAAAATGTTTTTGGACTTTCCCAACAAATCCTGCTTAATTCTGGTTGTCAAGCAATATTTTGCGACGTGGCCAAACGGGAATGAAAATAATCAAGATATCAGAACTGTTGCATGTAGGATTATAGCAAAGTACTTGAAGTTCCTTTCAAGCCATTAAATAAAACAGAAGGTGCATTAACCATCCGTGCAATGCTTTTTTTAATGCCAAAGATTTGGAGGCTATGCTGGGGGGGGAACAAGACATCTCTAGAGTTTGATAGACAAATAAGGGTGTTTTCTGAGGGTAAAAAGGGCGTGTCCATGAATTTTTTCCTTAGACCTCCATCTTTATTCGTCCTCTCGACATTTTGCAGGTGGCGCCGCCACTGCAGGCTACTATAGTTACTTGCGGAATTAGCGTTTCTCCCAGGTATAACTTCCAAAGTAGAACACATCTCTCTTTTCCAAAGTTCAAAATCCAAAGTCTCTTTTTGAAGGTCTGTTTACGAAAGCAAGCTTTGAGAATGAAAGCAGCAAAATTCTGAAAACGTTTGTTGAAAAGAAAAGCTGATAATTTCCAAGGCATTAGCGCTGCTGGATGTCCCTTACAAAAGACAGAACTTTCGTAATCCCGCCGTAATGGACGTCCATTTCTTGCAAATACAGCAGCCTACACACAGAACAAAAAAACAGTTGAACCCCGAAACATTTAGGAAGCTATAAATCAGAAAAAATCGGACTTATTGAAATATGGATAATGGGACAAGTGCAGTTTAGCGGGCGGCGCTAAATGTCATATTCCTTTGGCAGATATTGAGCTAAACAAACCGCTAACCCTAACTTACCCTAACTAACCTTAACTTACCCCAACTAACCCTAACTTACCCTAACCCTAACTAACCCTACTTACCCTAACTAACCCTGAAACCCTTTTCTGAAACTAACCCTAACCCCAGTGGCGTGGCCACGGGGAGGGATGGGGGGGCATTTGCCCCCCACTTCTGTCAAAAGATGGTCCTCGAGATTCGTTAAAAAACGAGGAGAAAGTAGCTGGGTATAGGTAGGGTAGGGTGAGAATTTTCCAAGAATTGCTGGAAAGTGACTAGGAGAGTCATTATAAGCCAAAGTAAAGGTTTGCATTTTACAAAATTTCCCAGACGTACTATCGCAGAATTTTAAAGGCTTCCATTTCATGGTCAAGCAAACATTGGATTATGAGAAGCGTTCTAACACAAAGTATAAGGTCTTTGCGCAAAATTTTTCCAAAGATGGTGATTCATAGAAAGCTGTTACAAAATTGTCAAAGTTTCCAATTGGTAAAGATGGGATGGAGATATGGATTCTAAGCCAAAGAAAATTATGTTTAATCTAAAATTTTCATGGGGATGATAACTTTTAAAGCAAATTTCACAAAATTGTCAAAAATTCTATGTTAGCACTGGCAAACATGGGATCGAGAGAAGCGTTCTAAGCCAAAGTAGAGGGCGTGTCCTCAAAAATTTTTCCTGGGTGCTTCGCCTCCAGACCCCTTCATTTTAATACCCCCCAGTTAATTTGCCCTGGCCACGCCGCTGCAACCCTTACTGTATGACATACAACAACAAAACTTTCGAATGCCGCCCGCTAAACTGCACTCTAGCCTGGATAATATTGACAGAAATTTTGAAACTAACAAAACCCACCTTGGAGTCGTGTCTTTCTCTGTTCAAATTTTACGTGTAAATCTAAATATGTACGTTTCCAGTTGATAAAGTCTCCATTGGCAACCATTTCGATTTCGTCAACGATGTTGTTAACGCGATTCTGGATGCCTGAAAAACAATTTCAACCAAAAAAATATTCATAAATATAAAATATAAATATATTAACTATACTCACTTTGTTTTATAAGAAATTATAAGAAACTCTGGTAGCTTCTTCCAAAGAATTAAGAAACTCTTCTAGAAGCGATCAGTGGTCAATTCGATGTTAAGAAACTTTTTCGACTTTTGGATATGAGTTGCAAAATGTTTTTAAACAGAAAGTGCATTACTAACTCAACTTAATACTAAAATTCATAATTTTTGTTTATAATTTAGTTTTTTCTTGTTGTAATTCTTTGAGCCTTTTGCGGTCCTCGATCAAGTGTGATAAAGTGTAAAATTCAATTTTATGAAAATTATGAAATTCTTCTGCAAGAAACTTTTACTATAAGAATTGGCCCCATAGCAAAGAAACCATACTACAAAGTTCAGGGACGAGTTTCTTATAAAAAAATGAGTGTATATCAGGTGCAGCAAAATAAGCTTCATCTTTTGATAATCAACTGAAACGAAACTTTTGTCGTTCACATAACTTTCGAAGTCCTTTTTGCCAAATTACAGGTAGGAAAAAACACAGGCTGAAAATCATTAGTGGTGTAAATGGCTATTCATACAGACGACATGTCACGTGACTTGACCAATTCGCGCTCGAAAATCCAAGTTGGGGTAAATGAAGCCATTACAAAGTATAGCGTCGCACTGGGATTTCGAGAGTGTCTCGTTTATTTATCGCAATAAATAAATTCAAAAGACTTGGAAGCTGTTCAAATCATTCCAAAACTTTAGCAGATAGATAGGCGAACGTCGAAAAGGAAGGTTGACTTCAAAGCAGCGACGAGCAACTCACAACTGAGGGGGATTGTGCCGCTGTNTTGACGATTTTACTAAAAAAAAAAGATCACTAAAATATATTTTATTTCATTTCATTCACTCCAGAAATATCTGTATTCACGTTCTGGTCGTTCTTCTGTTGTCGGAATTTTTATGTGAATCGTGTCTGACCAAAACAGCTTTTCATATTTTATTCTGGTATTGCTTTCCGGGAATCTCAAAGATGTAATATTGCACGCAAATGGTGCCCGTAAAAATTTCCCGTTAGTCTCACTTCTGTTATTACAGAAAACATCTTCATATTTTAGGTCTTCACACTAACATCTTCACATCTTAACATCTTAACATCTTCACACTAAGTAGGGTCCCCTCATACAGTGACAGACGAAAATCAGGAACCAGTGGGCCAGTTTAACTAAACATCACTATGCTAAGTGTGTAACGTCAGACTTGTACTCGATACAGTAAAAACCCGCATATAAGAACCTTCATTTATTAAGAACCTGCAGCCTGAAATTTGGTATTTCTAACCCTATATATAAGAACCTTTTCACCCTGATTTTCTGTTCAGGTTCTTATTAACAGATTTTGGTTTACACAAAAAATAAAGAAAAAACAAAATCGGTCATGAACCTATACCCCGTGTGAAGAACCTACACCCTGATTTTGCAATTCCCCCACATAAATAAGAACCCAAACAGGGTGATTTTAAAAGCATAGGTTCTTATGTGCGGGTTTTTGCTGTATTTGCGATTTGCTTTGATGAGTTTTAAGCTAATTTAGCCTGTAAATGGGGCCGTCTGTTTTAACACAATTCCAAATTTGTGACTTTCCAATTTGTTCTTTCGAAGCTTGGCGATGATGCAACCCAGTACAACGATGGTGGTCGAATGGCAAAGGATTTCTTTTTATACAATAAATCCACAGCAAGATCTGACAACTTCATCAACTCAAGAGAAGTAACCGGACGTTTCTCTCTCCCGCCTGGTGAATACTGTATATTGCCAAGCACATTCAAGCCTAATGAAGAAGGGGATTTCCTCGTCAGAATGTTTTCTGAAAAAGGTGCTGCAGCAGAGTGAGTATCCTTTAGTTTTTGCTTTATACTAACTGTTTTCTGGGTCTGCAAAGCAAAGTGTGAAGGCCTATGTTATGGTATGAACCAAACTCACGAGGTCTATGCGTTGACTAAGAGCTTAATATTTACCAGCACAGACATATAAACAGGCTGCAGCTCTCAGCGTTTATGCATCTGGAACTCTCCAAATGATCGTTAAATGGGGTGACTTTAATGAGGAGGTCGAAACTGGTATAATAAATGTTCATATGATTAGAAATTTACACCCCAGTAACGAAATGTGAACTTTGGACGACAGATTCAAATTTGTACTTCTTTCTACATTTCTCTTTCTGCGGGGAAATTTAATCAGACATCCTTGCATTTATAACTAAAAATCATTTGGATTTTGAAAGAAGACTGCTAGAGTGCTAATGTCCTATCGTTATAACTGCCTATCTAAAAAAATCATATTGAGCCAAAAGGCCACATTGAGTTTGCACTTGCTAATCGCAGTCATCCCTTCTGCGGGGTGACTTTGATCACTTGTTTACGCCTGCAAAGGAAGTGGAAAATAACACCAAAAAATTTTGTTTCCTTTTTGCATATCATACGACTGATGCACAATGCTCACATGAAAAGGTTGTATTACATTTCTACTCGGAATTATGAAGAAACACACCAAAACTTGATCAAAGTCACCCCACTTGACGGTATGCAGTGCTAGAAAGTATGTAAGTTAGGACACGAGAATGAAATACTGTATAAAGGAAATTGTATTTGAAATTTTGCAACTTAGCTCAAGGAAATAAAAACATCGAAAGACGTGATCATGATGACAGCATGACTCTAAAATATTAGCTGGAAGCGCTATTACTCACGAAACGAACACCATGTCTTTGCCGGTTAAGAGTGAGTTTCGCTGCAGTCTTCATTAGAAAAGTAAATACACAGATAAAGTTAAAATCATCAGGAGTGGAAATTTTGCGAGAATATAGCCATAAAATAGCTCAGTTTTCATTTGCCATACGACATAGCATGTCAATACAATATAATGATAGGGGTAGTACAATGTACCTAATTGTCTAGATCTCAGCTTAGACTTTAAGTTAATCTTTCTATTTTAGCACAATGGACACTCAGACAACAATCGAGTACAAACCTACAAAGGTATGCCATTTTGCGTTGCTTTTCTGTTCATTACAATTGCCTATTATTTCGCCTTTTCGCAGAGAGCATATTTCCTTGAGTACAGTTGAACTCCGCTATCTCAAACCATCAAGTAAAAAGAAAATATGACCGAGATGGTGCGGTTTTGATATAACCCCAGCTCTACCCATATTTAGACTCCGAGGAGAATTACTAATTGCTCGAGATAGTGAGTAGTTCGAGACGACCAAGTTCGAGTCATCAAGGTCCAACTATAGAAACTCCCCTTGTAACGATTTAGTTGTTTCATTAAAGAAACTTATATCATAGTTGTAGGAATAGAAAACTACACATAAGTTCTTTTCTATTGGCTATGCTTGGATTGAATCCCTGCCTTCTTCGTATTCCTTAAGAAACGTAGCTACTTTGTATGATTTTAGAAGTTGGTGATTGCAGAGGATTCTAATTTTATTCTTTTCCAAGAAACTGTCTTTAGCTCTTATTAAACGATATTTGGACTAGGCCTTTGAAGCCAAAGTTGCACAGTACAAATAAAATAATTGTGCGATTGATAGCCT
Organism: Aurelia aurita; assembly: GCA_004194415.1. Classification (NCBI taxonomy): domain Eukaryota; kingdom Metazoa; phylum Cnidaria; class Scyphozoa; order Semaeostomeae; family Ulmaridae; genus Aurelia; species Aurelia aurita. The sequence goes on from REGM01000464.1 coordinate 51,690, forward strand.
TCGTTTCTCCTACATGAATACATCCTGAAATGTTATTTTATGTCCACTTTTTTAAGTTTATACATAATGAATATCATTTTCATTTAATTTAATTTAACCTGTTTATACACGATATCCCTTCAGCTACATAATAACTACTTAGTACAAAAATATTTCAATTTTATTAATCAATTTAATATATAAAGAGAAAAAACAGATTATAGCCTAATGATAGATGCCGTTCTTCCAGGGAGTCTTGTCGTGTTTTCCCAGTTGGAGTGACGAGGAAGTGGTGCTTGTTAGTATCCAACGAAGAGTGGACATGTCACACTGGGACAATGGTCTGGTCCTACCTTCGTCCGGAAACTTGCATTTCGCTGAAACAATTGCATCACCTTTGTCCCCAAAACCGGTTTTTTATGACAACTTTCCGCTGCTATTTTTACTCAATGTGCCAGACAATTTTGAACTAAATTATCACGGACGATGTTTGTCCCAAAACCGGTAGTTTCTACCAAAAAGCATTGTTTGAAAGCAGGCTTCTATTACAGCACAAGTGTTCCTAAACCGGTAGTCTTATTACTAATGGCCAACTGAAGGGCTGTTGTTAACAATGTAATACCCGCTGGCTGCAAAAACAAGCAGTTTTTAGTTAACTCTGTTAGAATGAATTGTAGAGTATGTTTTGATCATTTAATGGTAAATTTTGAGCCGCTCCTATCTCAAATATCGAACATATAAGTGTTTGTGATGCGACGCCTACCATTCATGGACAACAATTTGATCAGATTATTTTTGGATAAAATCGTATCAATGCTAAAAGCGTAAGATTTAGTCAATTATACATTAACTGAAGAAAGTTTGTGGCTTTGGTGTACTGTAGATTTACTGATCTCAAAGATAGTCAAGATTATGTTCTTTTTATCAAATTTTTATAACCACATCTATTCTGAAGAAGTTTTTTTCATCTCCCAAACAAGAAAGAATTCACGGTTTTGTTGCCATTGAGAGATTTTATCACAAACTTTGGAGGCTGTGAAATTATCGAATGAGGCTAAAGAAGTTGAAGAAAGCGTTAATGACATCTGGACACACCCTGAATTGGACATCATATGACATTATCTTAATGCCTCGTTTCCACTTAGACGTTTAGATCGTTTGAGTGGCTAGGGTCACAGGGGGACATCTTTCCACTTGGTTATTTAAGTCTGTATGATTTTTCATAACAACTCAAACGACCAGAAAAACTAAGTAGAAACCAGGCACAGGCTTAGCAAAGTGGAAACGCTTTAGGTTAGCATAAATTTCTTCATAAAATTCTTTGTACATAAAGCTTGTTCTATCATCAGTCCGTGAATTGACAAAGTTGGTAAGTTGAGTGAGCTAAGTAAAGAGGCTCTGATAGGAGGAGGGGGGGGATATTTTCTCCCTTGCTCCCAATTAAAAAGCAGTCGTGTCCCTTCAAAATTGGACTGGACTTCCCAGTATTTTCGTCTTCCGCATAGATTTATGTGCTCCTTGCTCCCTAGTTCCCATAATTTTTCTTTAGTCGTTCTCCCGGCTTTTTTGGGTCCTGCTCCCTTGCTTTCAAAGACTCCTATAAGAGCCTCAATACGAAGTAAATTCTTGAAATCTAATCAACTAATGAATCGATTTATAACCTTACAAATATTTTTAAAAATGTAATATAAAATCTAACATGCTAATAATAAATGATATTTTCCAGGACGATGAAGTGATCCAAGTTCCAAATGAGGTAGATAAATTGCTGACAGACATAATTTTATGTAGTATTTAAAACATTATAAAATGTAAATTTAAACCTTTTTTAACACTAACCTCATGGCACATAGAATCCTATGATGACTACAACTAACATCGAAGACTGTTGCAATGAGGTGTGCTTAAGCATCGGCAATGCATTTTTTAGCGAAACCTTGTGTGCTTTAGGTCGAATTGAACAAACAGTAGTGCAAGAGTCAAATCTTTGTATCACGATGCGTTTCATCTTGTCCTAAGGTAGGTTTCTTGTGGTAGTCCCGACACAAGATCTGTATGGAGTTTGTAACATGGTCAGATAAGCCGGCAATAATTCAGTTCTCACCACCCATGTTTTACCTAAAAAGAAAGTTAATCAGTTTGGATTTTAAAAAGCTAACTTACATCTATAAAATAGTTACCTTTAAAAGTAACCAAGTGGAAATCAAATGGTCGAAAGTCATTAATCATAAAATTACTTTTTAATCGTAACATCATCAAACCATTAACATGGTAGGTAGGGTATAATAAATAATTAATAAAATATCTAATAAACTAAAAACCGAAATAAGAAGCTAACCGAATTGTCCCACAATGAGTGATACTGCTTTATACGAAATGAAATTCTTATATTGTCCTCAAAATTGTTTGCATAGACAGAAATCATTTTTTGTCAATTTTTTCACATCAGCCGCAGCAACTCGAGGCCCAAGAGGGACAGGTAGCCATTATGATTTCATCGAGTGGCGTCTCGAGTTTATTTTCCTATGTGTACTTCTGCGTGTTACTTGTGGGTGGTTTTGTGTGTGCTTAAGAACGGGGACATTGTGGCGTCTGGAGCCTTGAATCAAACATGCGGTACACAGAATCTGCCTAACCGAATGCATTATGGGTATATGTGCTTCTCAGCCTTACTGTGTTTGAAACAGTTATGTNTACTGCTTTATACGAAATGAAATTCTCATATTGTCCTCAAAATTGTTTGCATAGACAGAAATCATTTTTTGTCAATTTTTTCACATCAGCCGCAGCAACTCGAGGCCCAAGAGGGACAGGTAGCCATTATGATTTCATCGAGTGGCGTGTCGAGTTTATTTTCCTATGTGTACTTCTGCGTGTTACTTGTGGGTGGTTTTGTGTGTTTAAGTGTGAATTTCTGAGTAACAGGGACATTGTGGCGTCTGGATCCTTGAATCAAACATGCGGTACACAGAATCTGCCTAACCGAATGCATTATGGGTATATGTGCTTCTCAGCCTTACTGTGTTTGAAACAGTTATGTGAGTTCTGAATCGTCCTAAAATCTGAAAGAACCTTTCTTTGAAAGCTCAGAATATCCAAAACACAGCTGATGAAAAGTTGAAGCAGAAAACCAATTTGTGATTGTTTGGCTTGAATTTGTTTCCTAGGTCACATGACATCAATTCAGTTGTGGTGGTGTGACTGTAAACAGCCCATTACTTGCCAAATATTGGGGGGCGAAGCTATTGTTTCAGTTAAAAAGCATTGTTTATTTCCATTGCTTTCAAACAAGGGTGTTTGTTTTACCTAACATTGGGGGAGGGGCGACCGCACCCCCTCGCCTCCTAGTGTCCGCCACTGATAGAACGTTACCCATGATTGTAATCAAATACATATATCGAATAGCTTTTTCCTTATTGAGAACCCTGTTTTTTTCGAAATATAACTAAAGCAAATGATTTGATAGATTTTGTTTTGTTGATGATCACTGTTGCCCCTGCCCTGCCCTCCCCCGTCCTGTCCTGCTTCTTGTGATAAGCCTTTTGATGACTGATGGCCTGTCTGTCTTTTACTTTTAGCCAACCAAAGAAGAAAATGAACAGTTTGACTCGAAATTCGTGGATTTCTTCAAGAAAGTTGCTGGAAAGGTAATTAAAGCCTGGTTTCCATATGATAGTTGTGATCGTTGACTTTTGATCGCAGGGATTGCTGGAGGAAGTGTTTCCACATATTGGATAGGGTGGCTCGGATGCCTGGAAGATCGCAGTTACTGGTTCCTGCGAGGGCAGCTTCATAGCCTCCAAATCTTTAAAAAAACATTGCACGGATGGGTAATGCATCTTTTGTTTGACTTTATGGCTTGAAAGGAACTTCAGGTAAGTTGCTATAATCCTATATGTAACTTTCCTAATATCTTGATTACTTTCAGAATTACAGCAGTTTTCTTTTTATTGAAACAACTCGTGAAAATTTTTGGAAAAATTCAAATATTCGTAGATCGTAAATGGAAATGTGAAAAACGGTACAGTCTTCAAGAAAACTATAGTTTATGAAGGTCTATAATATGGCTGCAAGCAAAGATCTGTAGCTTATCTAGTTTACGATTTAGCAATTTGATGACGGCACATTCTCAAAACTGGCAAAGGCAAAGAAGACGCTGTAATTCTGAAAATGACCAAGATATCACAAATACTACATATAGGATTATAGCAAAGTACTTGAAGTTCCTTTCAAGCCATTAAATCAAACAGAAGATGCATTAACCATCCGTGCAATGTTTTTTTTAAGATGTCAAAGATTTGGAGGCTATACTGGGCAGCTTGCATTCTTCTTCTTACATTTAGATCGTTGCAGTTGCTGGTGGATCACTGGAATATAGAGCAAGTTCCTATCCCAGCATCCTGATTGTTGCACTCACTAGGGTCGTTCGTTTATGTTTCCATAAGATCGTTGGGATCGCTGGAGTCGTTCACAACGATCCAAACGATCATAGCGATTATATGGAAACCAGGCTTGAAATTATTGAAATATTTATGAACATTAACTTGGTTTGTATAGTTGCATATGTCATTCAGTATTTAGCATAGCATAGTACTCAGTAGAGCTTCTGAAGGATAGGGTTTTCCAAAGGAACACAACCCAACACTGTTTAAGACTACAAATTTAGCCCAAGTGGGCAATCACATTACATGTTAGATGCGTACACGGATGGGTAATATGCAATATGCAAAATCCGAATTTACATGTTGCCTGGAATTTCAAGTCAGTTAGGTACAGGGAACCGAAGCAAAGCTTTTGTAGAAGCGATGATCAGATGGCAGTGAAAAAGATGCAACAGTGTAAAAAACCAGCAGCCATCATAAAAACTTTATTAACATTTTCTACCATCCAGCTGAGCCACATACTATGTGTCTTTAAAGCAGGTAAGGCAGTCCTCGACAGTTTTCTGCACTGCTCGCATCTTTTGCTACGTTGCTAGGCCTATTAAAAATACAAGGAAGTACGTTGAGATTTATCATGTGACCAATTTGTAGGCGCCTTTTTCAAAGCCATCCCAGTCCAGAAAGTCCTCTTAGTTAGAGTGAACGGGACAGTATGGGTGAATTTAGTAAACATTGCTTCAGTGCTGCCAGCCATGAGATTTTTATCTCTCTTTTTTATGTTGATGTGCTTTTGTGCACTCAGAAGTGTAAATCAATTCTTGAGAACAGTACCGGGTGTCCCCAAACAATTATAAGCGCTTGAACATTTCCTACGGAGGAGCCTCATTTCTGATTTTTTTTATTTTAACGTGATGATACAGATGAGATCTTAACTTGGAATTTGCGACCTCGCATCTTTAAATTGGTTGAGTATCAGCGGAGTAATTCACTTAAAGTTAGTTGACGGAGATAAATAGCTAACTCAGAGCTGCATATGCAGGGGACTGGGTAAGATAAAAATAGATCTGGTATCTTAGCCAATGAAAATTGACCAACTTTGTGTGATCAGCAATTTCACGTGATCAGTTTGTTTCTGTGGTTCCAATTTCACGTGATCACTTCAGTCACGCGTGGAAAGGCAAGCGCTGATTGGTCAATTCAATTGTGTACTAAATTTCAATTGAGTTGAATTGAAACTATTTTTGGAACAACGTTGGCTTTAGCTCTGTCAACTAACTTTAAGCACGCAAAATTTCTGAGGCAGCCTAATACAGATGACTACTACAATCTATACGTAATTTGAACGTGTTTTTGAGGCAGATCAACCAATAAACTTTTTATTCTTAAAAGTTTGCTGATCAATTGAACTTTTATATCAATTAGAAAAAATGACAAGAAAAGGTGCATTAAACTTTCACAGTTCACCGAGTAAACTGTTCAAACGCTTATACTTTTTTTGGGACACCCGGTATATCGCGTGAAAGAGAGACCTGAAACGTTAATATTCAACATGCAACTATGCAGGAGATTTCTATTGAGCCCCTGGCTTATGCAGCGCTTATTGTTTAGTGCGATCTTGCAGTTTACAAATTCATATTTCGTTTTTCAAGGATGAGGAGATTGATGCCTTCGAGCTGCAGAGCGTTATCACTGCTGTTTTTAAGAAAGGTTGGTACTGCTTTGTTAATTTATCTTGCTGTTGCTGGTTTGCTTGTTCGTTTTTTGTGTGCATTTTTGTGTTGAATCCACTTCAAGGCTGACCTGACTTAATAATAATCGTTAATAATCTCTAACTGCAAATACTCAAAACGCCATAGAATATAAAACACTAAACGTATTGGCCTGTGCCCTTCGTCAGTAGTAAAGAAACTTAGCAGAAACGAAGATTATAGAAAATTATTTATTTGAATAAATCTTTCTTAATAACGGTATCCTGAGATCAATATATCGCAGGAAGCGATCTCTATCATCAGAAAATTTTGTGAATAGTTTCTAAAGTAGTCAGTGCAAGCAAAGTCAAAAATTTGTAAGTTAGCGATTGATGTAAGTTCTCTTTCTTATAACATTACTTATAGTTGGCCAGCCAAGATTCTGTATTAGCGGAGCAGCAGAAGCATTATATAGGCTGTGTGTTACTATCCTTGCTGATCTCGCTAACTTCAAAGATCAAATCGAATGAGATAGCACCTTTACCGTTCTTATTTGTTTCATAGTTCTTTTTAAACCCTTAAAATATCTTGATTCATATCTTTCCAACAGAATTCAGCGCTCAGAGAGACTTCAGTTTGGAGGCTTGCAGGTAGAATTTGACGTTTATTTTTCTTATATTTGTATGTGTTATTTACAAGAGGAATTGTGTTTTCACCTGAAATTGTTTTATTGCGGTACTCCGTTGCTATACTCACCTATATAATGAAGCTTACGTAGAATCCAAGAAAGGGTCTTGCTGTCAGAAATAGAAAATTCTGTTTCATGATTACAATATTGTGTTTTGTTTTAACTAGTTGATCAAGCTTGATCACGTTGTGCTTAATAATCATCTTTCCTTTCTGAACTGCTTTGATCTTGTTTCTCATAGGAGCATGGTAGCCATGATGGACGTATCCTTTCAAACGCAAATTGCAATTTGTTTATTAGTTATGTCGAAATTAACTGGATGTTAAGGGTGTGTTTGATTGGTAATTCCAAACCTACCAAATTCTGAAAACAGTCGACTTCGCAGAGACGGAACTGTATTTCCCAATCAAACACAAAACTCTTGAAACGGTAGGTTTCGGATTCACCATCAGGGTTTGCTATTGAAAGCGAGAATTTCTCAAAAGTCTGCCAAACCTTCTGCCTTTTAGAGCAGAAGGTTTAGAAGGCCTTGCAAACCTACCAAACCTATCAAACCTACCAAACCTACCTCTTTGAGAATTTCGGAGTCAATCAAACACAAATTCCGAGTCTACGAAGTCTACTGTTTTCAGAATTGGTACCAATCAAACACACCCTAAAACACCTCGGAAGATGATACGGCTAGTCTGCATTTCAGCGGACGAGCTCCAATATCTGTGCGTTTATGTCTCATGGGGTAAGGGTTAGGGCTAAGTTTTGGAAAAGGGGTTTTAGTTAGGGTTAGTTACTGTATAGTTAGGGTAAGGTAGGGTTTAGTAGTTAGGGTTAGTAGGGTATTTGGTCAAATTCGTTCCAAGGAGATATGACATAAATCTAGTCCGCTAAAGCAGAGTCGTCCCGATGATACATCTACTGGGTGACCCAAAAAAGTGAACCGACCAAATCTGTTACACAAAATAGAGTAATTGACCGAAATCGGTGATTCAAACGTTCTTTGGTAGCTAAATTGCAAGGCTACATCACTACAATTTTACTATTTTTATCAACGTTGGAAACTGGCAAAAATAAGGATTTAGTGAAAACAGGCAGTTCTAAAACGCGTCGAAATTCATCAAAAACGTGGATCGATTTCGATCAGCTGCAGTGCAACGGCTCAGTGAGCATACCATCCTCGGAATATGCAGCTCAGATTGGAAGCATCCAAACAATCCCCTTGTGGTAATAGAAGCTTCCTTACATCAGAAATTGAAAATTTGTTTTCGATTGAGAATTGTTTGCATGCGTTGGGAATTTATCTGACATGCCTATTCCCAATGTCTCGTACTGATCAAATCGATCCCATGTTTTTGCTGACTTTCGACGGGTTCTAGAACTGCCTATTTTCACTAAATCCATATTTTCGCCAATTTACCATCTCGATAGAAATGGCGAAAAATAATGGGAATGTAGCCTAGCTATTTAGCTACCAAACCACTTTTGAATCATTGAGTTCTGTTGATTACTCTTTTATGCGCAAAAGGTTTTCTAGGTTCACTCTTTTGGGTCACCCGGTGTGGAGATTTTTGCATACATAATGCATGGTGTCCCAAAAAGAGGAAACAGATTTGGTCAGGTCAAGAGATGAAAATTTAGCTTGAATCAATCCAACCAAAACCATCTTCAAACATTCCTCGATAGCTAACTTCAACACAGATACCCAGTGCATTGATATTGGTGGTTGGAGAGTCTTCTGGTGGCCCAAACTTGAAGATTGCTTTAGAAGGCGAACGGTCCATTCAGGATGGTTGGGGGCCGTCGACGATCGATGTTAATCTTTTTAGGGGTATTCCGCCGCTAACTTGAGACCCTCTCCCTCCTCCAACCCTTAGCGGCCATGTCCTGAATCTTAGTAGAAAGCAAGGTCTGGAACACTTGATACTTGCTGTGAGGATGATGCTTTCTGAATAGCGAGAATGACAAAAGTATGACCTTTGAAGACTTCAGTATTATGACAAACAAAACTCGTTATAGATTCTGAAGTAAAAATTTCGCTACGGAGATATACTTCCTTTCTTAGCGGCCCAACACCTAACCTCCCTTAACGGCTAGATGTCGCTAAAAGTCGAATGGCGACGGCCCCTTATCGCTTGTCAAAGCCGTGTTCAGATTTGAATGATGTGTTATTTTGATTGGTAGATATTTGTTTACGAGGCCTTAACTGCTATCAGAATGATCGAAATGGCAATTTGGGGCTTGATGAGTTCAAAGATCTTTGGCACACTCTTATGAGATGGAAGGTTAGTGATTTTGACTCGTTTTTTTGTTTGTTTGTTTGTTTGTTTTTTTCTATATTGCTACCTAGCATCCGAAGGTAGTTTTAGGACACTGAGAAGCTAAGCTTATCGAGCAATGTCCTGGTCCTTCCTCTCGATGTGACCACACCTCGCGATTCCTTTAGCTTGGAATTACAGAGAGTTGGCGACTCTCCTCACTCTACGTAGCAGGTTCGACAGGGCGGGGACTCGAACCACCAACCCTCAGGTTGGTAGTCAAACGCGCTACCGTTGAGCCATCCCCGCTTATTTTGACTCGTTTGTATTCGGTAAAAAGGAACTTTGACCTTATATATCTTGAAAGGAACTTTTGGTGCTCTGCTATAATTCAACCTTGTACTTTTTTGATGCCTTGATTATTAAAACAAAAATAGCAAGTCGTAACAGCATGACTGTCACATGATTGCAACTGTATATTGAAGCAATGTCAATGGGACAATGGGAGCAACCGAGGTAGTCATAGTGTTTTGCTCCCCAGGGTATCGTTGTCGTAGTGTTTGTAAAGTAGCTTGTAGTTTATAGTAGAGGTAATTTGTCTTGTAAAATGTTATGGAATATATAAAAAAAATGGGAGCATTGATTTGCAGTTTTGATGCTGTTGTTTAATTTTGTAGGGTGCATTCAAAGAGTATGACAAAGATGCGAGTGGTGATATGGATGCTTCTGAGATTCGTGGTGCTTTGGCAAAGCTTGGTAAGTGAGCTTCTCCTCCAGTGTTAAATATAGTATCAGTAGATTTATGGAGTGTCCTGAAAAGTTGTACCCCGTTTGTGGCTGCTGTGGAGAGGAGCTGTAACTTCAATTGTGCCGTTTTTTACACAGCTGCATAGGGCATAGGCTTCAACTTGGAGTTTGGGGCCTTACTTGGGTCAATTTGACCACTGGATGCTCACTTATGGCGCAGGAAAGGCAAAACAAGTGGTTGCTTCCAGAATAGCAATTTTTCTCGAGCTGTGTCAAATCGAGTAAATTTTGAAAGAAAGTGTAAGGTAGTAATTTGACTTGCATTTTTGTTTATTTGCGTTTTGCTTTCAGTAATTTCAACTATTAATTCTTTTAGGCTTCAAGCTAAGTACTCCAGCTCTCAGTTCTCTTGTGTTGCGTTATGCAAACAGAAAAGGACGCATCATGTTTGATGACTTCTTGCAGATTTGTTGCCGCATACGTTCTTGCTTCGGTAAGTTTAAGGATTTGTACAATTTTTCGCTCCCCTATGTGCTCGACAAAGGAGTAAGCTAAAATTTGGAACATACGATCATCCGCTGGTTTGCGTAATTACCGCTGTTCAAGAGAACAGCAGCTTCTCTGCTTTTTTGTATCCGACTGTGTCGATAAGAAAGGGTATTATCTGCAGAATGAAGTTATGAGGCAGGAATTTATTGTAACTCATATTGGCTCACTGCTCTCAGTCCTCTTTTGTCGCGTTTTATTGTGATCTCATTATTGTGATTTGTATTAACAATCACGCTCTTTAGTTTTGCAACATTTACTTAATGAATCATAGCTGAAGTCGAGTTAATACGTCTTTCCTGCAGCCCTACTGCTGTTGAAGTTGAATATCTCTCGTGTTTTTATTCCGATTTTATTTGTAGAACAGTGACATATGTAAAGTGCGTGATTTTCCTGCCCTTTGTCATACTGACTACCTGTAATTGAGAAGGGAATTGAAAATAGATAATAAATATATACACAACTGCAAAGAATTAACTGAGTAAAGTTATTACCATCTTGACAGTAAACTAACGCGACCCTGTGTGTGGTTCTCGATGTTTCATATTTGATGTTTTATCTGCCATTGGCTTCTCTTAGCCATGTAATTCTTACGTGATCTAAAAGCGATTGATGGGTAAATTTTGCAAGTCTTGGGAAAGATTTTTCTAGGGAGCTTCTTTGATCGCACACAAAAGGAATCATGAAGGTATTGTACCTCGAAGCTAGCTATGATTTATGACCTTGCTTCTCGGGGGGGTAACTAAGCCTAGTTTTTGACGGGGACGTGCCATTTTGCTTCAAAAATTGGACCCATAATTCCGCAATTATGTCTGAAAAAATTTGACCCATAATTCCGCAAACCTGATGAAAATGTGACCCATAATTCCGCATGCCTCTCTTGCTCAAAACACTGTATTATACACTTTAAACAAAGCTTGACATTTACTTTGTTAGTCTTTTTCAAAATTATTAATACCAAGAGCATAAAGGGAACCCATTCATGTATATCAGGTGTTGAANCATCATGTTTGATGACTTCTTGCAGATTTGTTGCCGCATACGTTCTTGCTTCGGTAAGTTTAAGGATTTGTACAATTTTTCGCTCCCCTATGTGCTCGACAAAGGAGTAAGCTAAAATTTGGAACATACGATCATCCGCTGGTTTGCGTAATTACCGCTGTTCAAGAGAACAGCAGCTTCTCTGCTTTTTTGTATCCGACTGTGTCGATAAGAAAGGGTATTATCTGCAGAATGAAGTTATGAGGCAGGAATTTATTGTAACTCATATTGGCTCACTGCTCTCAGTCCTCTTTTGTCGCGTTTTATTGTGATCTCATTATTGTGATTTGTATTAACAATCACGCTCTTTAGTTTTGCAACATTTACTTAATGAATCATAGCTGAAGTCGAGTTAATACGTCTTTCCTGCAGCCCTACTGCTGTTGAAGTTGAATATCTCTCGTGTTTTTATTCCGATTTTATTTGTAGAGCAGTGACATATGTAAAGTGCGTGATTTTCCTGCCCTTTGTCATACTGACTACCTGTAATTGAGAAGGGAATTGAAAATAGATAATAAATATATACACAACTGCAAAGAATTAACTGAGTAAAGTTATTACCATCTTGACAGTAAACTAACGCGACCCTGTGTGTGGTTCTCGATGTTTCATATTTGATGTTTTATCTGCCATTGGCTTCTCTTAGCCATGTAATTCTTACGTGATCTAAAAGCGATTGATGGGTAAATTTTGCAAGTCTTGGGAAAGATTTTTCTAGGGAGCTTCTTTGATCGCACACAAAAGGAATCATGAAGGTATTGTACCTCGAAGCTAGCTATGATTTATGACCTTGCTTACTTATCAACAATTTTTTTATTTTGTAGAATCCTACTTGTCTTACCAAGGCCGCTCATTTTCTTTGGATGACGTAAGTATCAAACTTTACACTGTAACTGTGCAACCAATAATTGAGAAATATTCTTCCTTGTTCGATATTTTACTTGCTCCATAACCGACTATATCCTCTAAAATGCTACCAGTATAGGCAGAAAATATATCCAATATCTGAAAAATGATATTGCAAAAGAGCTGTTGCTGTTTCTGAGAAATTGAAACTCTTCAGCTTACTGAAACCTTGTGTTAAAGTTGGGAATTTAGCTTCAATTTTTTAACAATATTTTGCTCAAATATTAAGAATTCCGCTGAACTGTCTTGAGGCAGTTTTACTTGAATTGGCATGCATGACTTCCGGCAACTTTAACTTCTGGAATAACGAAAATCAATCGCTAAAATGTTGAGATATTTCCTAGCTTGTAGAGGGTCTATTGAGGCTGAACAATGTTCGTTCGAAAGCAGGGGTAGATATTCTTCACAAAACTGCAATATTCCATTGGGGAAATATAATTAACTTTGCTGACATCCGGGAGACTTCAGTTGAAGAAATTAGTAGGGTTAGGAGAACTACGCAAAGGAATTTTTGAGGAACATAATAGATTCTTGTGAAGAATAGTTACTCCTATTCGAAAGCCACTTCAGAACGAATCCAGTGTTCAACAGCACTCTAAAAGTAAAATTCAAGAAAGAGGTTGCTCTCCACCAGAGATGAGCGAGAAAATGCTCCCCTCTACAAAAAGGCAAGAAAAGCTCTCCCTCATTGAACAAGCCTCTCCTAAAAGAGAAGGCGAGGAAAATGCTTTCCTGTAGAAATATTCCAAATTGTTTGTAACAAGGGCGTATGGAGCCTTCGCAACTGTTGAATACCACCAGAAGACCTGTCTCTATATTGTACCCTTTTTCTTTATAGTACATCATGTCTGCCATTTACACTTGAGCTGGACACATCATCACAGGTTTTAGACATTACGCCATGGTGAAAACGCTATATTTACTGATAATAATGTATCTTTATTGAATTAAACTTTTGATAACGTAAACACTGTAGTGGCCTTACACACTAGCTTTAGAATCCTAACGTCCGATAAGTTTCCAAAACATGGATCAAAACTTTGGATTTTGGAAACTTTAATATTGAATGCAGACTACTTTGGCTTTTACTCCTGCCTTTAAAATACATCGCAATTGTAAATCATGCTTCACAATCACATTATCGAAACCCCTTCCAAAATATCCCAGCATTCACGCATTCACGAGCAAATCATTTCCTATAGCCTCCTTTAGGATTGTTTACGAGGACAAAGTATGCTAGGAAGAACGACGTCCTAGAAGCCATTGATATTTCTTGCTCCACTGTAAATTTATTTAAAAATCGTAGCCCGGCTATTGTTTGCAGTATTTCTTGCGTACAAAACTGCAAAATGATACAACATACCTTTTTTGCAAAACTGCAAAATTTTCATCAGTTTGGGAACTCTGAGATCGCTTGTGAAAATAGCAAACATTTCATGTTTTGCCTTTGAAATCAGCATGCACATAAGTTTATTTGCCTTGTGTACACTAGTCCCTATAGTCTGTCTCTTTGATGCTTAGTGAAAATATCCGCTAATAACAACAATTACAGTGTTTTGCATGAGTAATTTTGCATCATCGCAAATCACACCTGACATGTGAGAGAGACTTTAGTTTTAATTGTTTTGTCACAGTGGAATGTATTCAAGGTGAAATAGAATGCATACGCCAGAAACACTAACTGCGCTCTCTTTGAGCTTAAAGAGACGTCGAATTTGTCACAGGTAGCACATGTTTCGTGGTAAGACAGTTTTTGGATATTGTGTGTGACAGTTCGCGCATGTGACGTAATCTGGAGAATAGTAGATTATCCAGATAATGTCACATCCACGAACTGTCATATACAAATTCAAGAACGGTTTTGTCGTGACATGTACTACCTGTAATTTAGAGAATAATAAATTGTTACCACCAGCTACGTTGATGATGTACAAGTCAAATAGGTCTGTTTTTGTTTTGCAATAGAGCTAAGTTTGCGGCTGCAGAATATTTGCCGAAGGACAGCTAAACATAGCAAGTTTTTAATAGTGTATTTGTAAGGGATGTTGATTGTTCTAGAAAAAATCTCTGAAATTCTACTAACGAATCGCACACGAGCTTTACATTTACTAACTCGGGTAAAATTTTATCTCCTAAAACCTCTTAAGATGACATGAAAGGAGTACCGTCTGCGAAATATAGTCCATTAGACAACTTACGCCCTTCGAACAACCTTCTTCGACATTTTAAGCCCTGTTATTTATTACTCTGTGAGAAGAACGCATCTCTTTTCTGAAATTTTCTCACAACAATAGCTTACATGGGGTTTTTAATTGAATGCAATCTCACCTTGAATTTTTTTATTATTTTCGGACTTTGGACTTATGTAAGTTTGAGATAAAAGTATTTAATTTCGTCTGTCGGAAAGAGGTAGCATTTTGTGCATGGTATTTTTGCTGATCAATATATATCATTTTAGTCTTAATTTGATGCCTTTAATATTTCATTAATGATTTCTTATACTTGGTAAAAATTATTCTCGTCTTAGTCGCTAGATCTTTGCTTGTTACTTCACAAATTATTCTTTATGCTGAATTCACACGTGAAGCGCCGTTCTTCACGCATTCCGGATAATAATGAAGTGGGGCGACGCATTGCTAATGCGACAAAGTTGGATTAATTGAATTCCCATTCCCAAGAGTATGGTCATATGACTTGAAATGGGTGAAACAAACCTTATCCGATTTTTCTATTAATGGCTGGTCCCCACTAATGTGCGATGAACTATCATGGCTTTCCTCGTCGCCAAATTTTCAAATGCGATGAAAGTTCAAGAAAAACTGTTGATATTCATCGCTTTTGTCGTCGCTTTAATTTTTATAGCGATGAGGGTAAACATTTTATCGCCATGTCGTTTCCACTGCGCGATGAACTTTTATCGCATTTGCAACATTGGCGATGGGCTTTTATCGCATAGTGGGAACCAGCCTTTAGTGAGTTTAAGAAACCACGACTGCAATGCAATGTTGCTTTGATTCAGAGCATCCCTTGCTTTTAGTGCGAATTTGCTTCCCTTACGAGACTATGAAGTTGTTGTTTTCAATAGACGATTGCGCTAAAGATGGCGGACAGGAAAGCGTCGCATTGAATTTTGATTGCTTTGAATACCGCAAAGGATCTTGGTAAAAAATTCCTCGACGCCATCTTTAGCGCTATCGTCTATTGTTGCCATCTTTAGCGTTATTGTTTATTGGATGACAAAAATGGTCAACTTGTTGAATCTATAGCCAAAAATATTTTCCGATTCTTGTGAAGGCAATTCGGATAAAAAAAGTTTCAGACAAAATTTTGTCTAAAATGTTAACCATCCTTTTGGACTTTGATATAAACTGTAAACAGCAATTCTCCTCGAAATTCTATCTTGCAGTGAACATAAAGAGATGTTCTGTAGTGAACTTCAAAATCTCTTCAAAATATCAATTACGAATAAGACTGTGACGGCAAACATTTCTCCTAAAGTTTTTCTCACTTTATTATGACAATTGTTACAGAGAAACTTCGGGTAAGTAAGATTATACACAGAATAAGTTTGCACTGTTGCCACGTCACTCAATTAATATCCCAAAAGCAGAAACAGTTTCACTTCGGAGGCCAACAGCTGAGGTACAGAACGTAACGCTAAAGATGGCGGCTCCAAAGACTCTGTTGCGTTTATCTGCAAAGCATGCTCGTAAAAAGCTCCCTGACGACCACCTAACGACATAACAATTTCGGTCTGCAGTTTCGACTGGCCAGCTTGAATTTGAATCGACCTTGAATTCGAATGCAATATGGTTCGAAAAGAAATCCTGTTCCGAATTTTACCACAGCTAGCTAGTCAAAACGGCAGACCAAAATTTTTACGTCGTTAGGTGGTCGTCAGGGAGCTTTTTACCAGCATGCTTTGCATGGCCGCCATCGTTAGCGTTATTGTCTATTGTCGAGTTACGTTGCAAGCATATCCAGAAAGTCTGAGCTTGCGTAAATATTCAATGAAAATTCTTTAATTATTTACAAAATTTTCCCTCAAACTTGTTTGCATTGTATTTGTTGACTACTAGATTACTCGCAGGATGACAGGAGCCTACAAACAAACCTATATTTAGCCAAAATGCCACCCGATCTTCGTCGAGGGAGTTACCTCAAATTAAGCAAGCGTATATGGATAGCAGGGTGCCCGACAATGTTATGACTGGCATCACAGGGTAGAGCGTCACCTAGAAATCTGGTACACGTTTTGCTTATAATATTATCCCATGTAAGAATACCACGCTTTCATTTTACCCAAAATTAAGAAGATTCTAAGGGTATTGCAGCCTCTGAGGGTCAAGCAGAAAAATTGAAAGAGCACCGTTTATTGTGCCAAAAACACAAGTTATGAAAAAGCAAAGCCCCTAAGAATCTCCCTTCCTTATACCTAAATCGTGAAAGTCGTTACCATTCTGTATACCATGAAAATCGTGAAAATCGATACCGCTCGTTATACCAAAATCGCAAAAACGATACCCTTCCCGATAGTACCAGAGATATATGATGGCATGCCCCCAGTACCCGAAATATACATAGTGCCCCCCGGGTGTAATGGCATTTACACTGAATTTAAGCTTTCGAAAGGCTAGACGACACTACCCAGCGCGCAACACCAACACCCAAACGTTTGAATGCTGAATAGTCTTGAATGATAGTTGTTTTGAGATGTGTCTGATTCATAGCACCACAATGGTCTAGTACTGAATAGGAAAAATGAATAGACGCACATATTACAGGTGGACTGAATTTAAGTGTTTGTATCTTAGACAGTAATATTGATATGAAAGAAGAATCTGTTAGACCTGCCCCATGCAGGGGAGATCAAGTGTAGGAGAAGAGCCAGTGGTATTCTTTTTGCCAATGGACCTTTTAGCTATTCTACAAAAGAGTCTGGATCGAGCTATATTTTTATACGAAACGTTCGATTGAGGGGCTTCTATCACTGTTGTGCACTTTCGAAAATTCGATAAATTTCTACAAAATGTATAAAGACAACGCTCGATTCAGAATAGCTAAAAGGTCTACTATGTTCCTTTATCATGTCAGAATTAATCGAAATTTGAATGTCGATTGCACAGTTAAGAAAGTAGATCGTTGCCTTACTCACAGCGGTTTTCATGAATTCTGAGATGGACTCAGACCGCGTTTACACTGAACCGGTATAGTTTTGATCCGTTACTAAAATAAAACGGTGTATTTGCATGTTTGTCAGCAATGCTGTGAGATTTCAGGGATTGTCATGCTTCATAATTGTCCATTATCTTTTGCTCAAATGCTNAAAATTCGATAAATTTCTACAAAATGTATAAAGACAACGCTCGATTCAGAATAGCTAAAAGGTCTACTATGTTCCTTTATCATGTCAGAATTAATCGAAATTTGAATGTCGATTGCACAGTTAAGAAAGTAGATCGTTGCCTTACTCACAGCGGTTTTCATGAATTCTGAGATGGACTCAGACCGCGTTTACACTGAACCGGTATAGTTTTGATCCGTTACTAAAATAAAACGGTGTATTTGCATGTTTGTCAGCAATGCTGTGAGATTTCAGGGATTGTCATGCTTCATAATTGTCCATTATCTTTTGCTCAAATGCTGGAAGCTCTATTTTTCCCTGACAGCAAATTTGAAGTTTGCTGATTTTTAACTCTACAACTAAGTTACCAAAAATACTGGAAAATATATCAAAATTTATTCTAATCATTGCAGATTTAAATAAAAATAATTGTTTGATAATGAGTTTGAAACAGTTTGCATTAAAATTTTGCAAATCTGTTTCATTTTTTCTGGGACACCCGGGTAGTATATAATTTTGTAGATAGAATTTTGATTTTATAATTAATAATTATAAGTTTTTCGGTCCGAATTTTTTCTTTCTTAATATAAGACTTGCGTCTGCTCAAGTAAGGTTAGGTTTAATGGGTAACAAAATTCAGGTCAAATTTGGGAAGTGCAAAGGAAATGCTTCAAATTTGTCTTGGACATCTAATGGAATTCACATCGGAAGTTGTGACTGGCAGCTGCCTAAAAAAGGCTCGCTTCTTATGACACAATACTGAAAGAACAGCCGGCCACCAACGTGCCTATTGTCGATGCAGAGAACGTCGATAAATCCAGCTTTTCCGGATCAAAACCAATTGCAACAAGTATTCAAGCTGGGATGCAGTTTTTAATGTAAAAGACATTTGCAATGTGAAAAATAATGTCTGTGATGTCATAACGCACCGTACCGTACATATGAAAGGTGTTTGAAAACCTCCATCATTAACAACTGAAGTCCTTCTTAAAAAGTAATGTGATTTAAGTTTCGCCTCGCAGAAAGACAGAAGCCTTCTGGTTTACAGTAATTGAAAAGCATTTAACCTCGCTGATTTGAGTTTCAATCGATTTAGGGGAGAGAGCTCTCTATTGGAAAATTTTTTCTGCCAATTTGATATTATCAAGTGCGATGCGATGACCTCTTTCTATTAACCACAAAAACTGCTTCAAGTCTTAAGACTGTTAAAACGGACTTTATAATTATCATTCATACATCAAATTAGTTGTTTAAATAATCATCTGTTTGATACCTTGTACCAAAATTGCATACACACCAACAAGTTTAAAGCCATGTTTCAAAAATCTTTATTCACGGTTGTCACATAGATACATAATTATTTCACTTGTGGCTGTTTTCAAAATGCTCTTAAAAAAGGCCGCGACAAACAATTAGCCATTATTTCAACAAGAAAGATATCAAGTTAAGACAAGTTATTGCTGTTTATCAGAAAGAAACATGAGATAGTGTTTGCAGGTTACCTACTGGCGCAAAACCTGTTCAGTAAAGACTGATTTCCAATGAGCGATTTCGTCGTTGAAACAATAGCGATAACTTCTTATCGTGATAAACTCCAGCTGGAAAGAGTAGCTTCTGTAAAGTATTGGCTGTTAATCACAATAATCGCCCAATGCAAATAGCGTTTATATAAAGTTGCGTTGATTATTCAGGGGACTGAAATAAACCTCAGGATCATATTGTTTTTAGTACCAATCAGCTGCGTGCCAGTACACTCATTTTTTATAAGAAACTTGGCTCTTAACTATTCAATTCTATTTTATTTGTCAAATAAAAGTTGCTACAATAAAATAAATGACCTGTTAAAAATATTTGTATTCTACGCGACCCAAGAAAAGCAGAGATTATCTAGCTTGGGCCGCTAAAGTAAAGTTTTAAAAGACTACAATATATGCTANTTGCGAAGGATTCCTGTACAAGGGCAGCAATAACCACTTCTGTTTTCGGATATTAATTTCTAAAGGAACTACTTCGATATCGCTAGGTATCTCTAGATCCTGTAATTTTTTAGAAATTATCCCATTTCTAATATATACTAGTAAACCACCACTATTTGATGAAACATCCAATCTTATAGGTTGCCCGAAACCGTTTATCATAAACTGGCCGCTTCGAAATGACGAATCGAGTTTTGTCTCCGCAACTATAAGTATGTCTACTTTGTTACTCATAATCTCAGAAAATCCGTCAAATTTGTTTCGTATCGAATTTATATTGATATACCCAATAATTATATTTCTTGGGTATTTTAATCTGAGTTTGTTCATCTCTTCGAAGCAGTCAGCCTCGGTTTCAGGCAGACTATCACTAAGGGGCATGGGTTCTATATAACCCACACTTTGAGAAGGACTAGACTCTATGTAGTCTAGCACATGTATATCATCATTATCAACAGTGTAGTCTGATGGTAAAGTGGAAGTATTATGGTTCGATCGATCAGTTTGTAAGAGTAGCTTCTGTAAAGTATTGGCTGTTAATCACAATAATCGCCCAATGCAAATAGCGTTTATATAAAGTTGCGTTGATTATTCAGGGGACTGAAATAAACCTCAGGATCATATTGTTTTTAGTACCAATCAGCTGCGTGCCAGTACACTCATTTTTTATAAGAAACTTGGCTCTTAACTATTCAATTCTATTTTATTTGTCAAATAAAAGTTGCTACAATAAAATAAATGACCTGTTAAAAATATTTGTATTCTACGCGACCCAAGAAAAGCAGAGATTATCTAGCTTGGGCCGCTAAAGTAAAGTTTTAAAAGACTACAATATATGCTACTATAATACAACTACAATCAATAAACTGGAAGATTACCTGGGTACAAATTATAAGATGCTGAAAATCAACTTCAAATTCTTTTTTTTTTTATTTTGTATTTTCTTTAAACTATGTAGTATGGTTTCTTAACTTTGGACCCAATTCTTACGGTTTCTTGTACAGTTTCTTAATTTTCATGAAATTTAATTTCACTATTGATCATAATTAATTGAGGACCGCTAATAGAACTTTTTTGCCTAGAGAATTACAATAAATAACCAAATCATGAAAAAGATTATACATGTTAGTATTGTTGGGTCTATAGTGCACTCTTTGTTTAAAGTACTTTGCAACTCGCAAACAAAATTGAGAACGTTTCTTAACTTCGAATTGACTTCTGATCGCTTCTAGTAGGCCCTAGTAGAGTTTCTTAATTTTCTGGAAGAGGCTAATACAGTTTCTTACAAGCGGTTTCTTATAAAACAAATCAGTGTATTCCTTTAAAAGGAGCAACGAAGGAAGGGCTGGGAAAAGTTAGAATGTGGCAAGTCAAAACGCTCTATTTCTTTAATTACACTCATTTTTTATAAAAAACCGTTTATAAGAAACTCAACTCTCAGATCGCCGAATAATTAAGAAATTCCAGTATTGGGAAAATATAACTTAAGAAACTATTTATTTTTAATAAAGGACATCCTTTGCATAGTTTACTTTATTTTCACTTGTTTCCTGTATCATATTACTCAGAAGGTACTTGCGCAAAGTCTAAACATTGGAAAGGTGGAAAGGCTTAAAAAAACTTCGTTTTGAAATGTTCACAAGGGCACAGAAAGTAAACACGAAGACTGCTAGGGAACCTCTAATAAATTCGTAAGAAACTCTGAGTACTCAAAATCTGATAACTTTAAGAAACTTTCAGTACTGGCTAAAATTCTTAGTTTCTTATAAAAAATACACGTAGCGCAAGACAAGCAATTCTGCATGTATAAATGCTATTCAAAGTTTGCCTTTGCGGAAAAACGTCTTTACGTTATAGTTTGTGAATCATCGATTTATGTTTGCTCTTTATCAATAACCTGCTCATTAATTATGAAAGAATTATTCAAACACGAAATTATTGGTTCTTCAGCAATTCAGCAAGCGGCACTAGCTACTCAACACATAACAGACGCTTGCTTGCAGGGCGCTGACAAGGAGGTTTGCTGTCGTGTGCGACTGAAAGGTAAGTAAAGTTTATATTTCACTAAACTAAACTTCAGCTCGATGTAAGTAAAGTTCATATTTCACAAAAGTAAATTTCCGCTCGCGGTTGAAATCGAAATCTCTACGTTAGAAGAAGCTAAGAGTTTCTTTCTTGTGAGACTCAAGACCATTTCTTTGTGAAATAACTGGCCAGATCTGGCACGTCTCTTGCTTTCGGCTAAGGTCGTCTTTCTCTGGAATTGGTCGCATGGGCATTACAGTAGTCAAATTTTTCTCTCACTTGTGCAAATGTGGAGTTGTATCGTTTTTAAAGATAATTACAAAGAAAATTTCATCTTGCTGGGAGAGTTAAATGAAAACTCCAGGTTCCAGGACCTATGGTTTTACCTTTATACAAAACATGCTGACAGTTTCCTCCGTAAATGTATTCGCGCAGGTGAAGGTGAAGTTGCGGTTTTTAGCGTCGAGTGCTAGGGTAGCAGCAGTAGCCAAGCGATAATTGATTCCGCGACCCCTTGTGACGATGCTAGTGTGGTTTAGGTTGGACTCAAATCACATCCGCCTTCGAGCACATCCCTCGCTTTTTAGCTGTACAAAGAATCTTTACGATTTTCGTAAAATAATTCATGTACGCATTTGCAGAGATCGAGGTGAAATTCAACTGTTAGCAAGCTGGTGATGTTTTTTATCCGTAACTTTATCCTGTCGAGGAACTGTTTGAGCGATCGTTTCTATCAAATATTTACACAGGATGTGGAACACAGGAGCTGTGCTTTGCAGAAAGAAAACACCCTATCTGTGAAGGCCTAAATTCCCTGTGTTTTTATCCCGTCCCACTTTTATCACTTTCCCTATATATAGACGCTAAGATACAGGTAGTTAAACTGAATAGCCATTGAGTTTCTAGACAGATTTATCGGGAGATTTAAAGTTTTCTTCACTTGCTTGGCAGGTCGTGAGCAAAAACAGTGAATGTGTTATTCGCTTATTACTGCATTCGCCGCTTTTCAATGCAGCAATAAGCGAATGCCTCTTAAAAATTAATAAAACTGTCACAATCCATGTTTCAAGGGCGAATTTGTATATAAAAGTGTGGCATATTCGAACACCTTGTATCTGGTCTTGCTTTAGGATTTCTAAGTGATTTTGACATATGTTTAGGAGGCAGGGGGCTGGAGCCCCCTAATCAGGGACAATTATTGCATTTCTGCTCCCTCTGAGCCATTTTTACTCACTGATTTTTACTCACTTACTTACTCATTGCTTATTCGGGCGAAATCCATAATAAGCCCCCACAAACGTTGGGCATCCCCTGCGTTCATGGATTTTGAGGAGGGGTTCCAAACATCTCTAATTTTTAACATTTCTTAGAGTATTCACCAACAAAATCGGTTGTCCGAGGTGTTGCTGAGCCTTTTTTGGTATGTTTGAACCTCTCAAGCAGCATTGCTTAGATGTCGGAAACGCAGTGAATACTTTGTGCACGCCATATCAAAACCGAGATCAAAACAAGAAGTGTTGAAGCACGTTTAGAGTAATGGATGGTACGTTTGAACAAGGCTTTAGACACCCTAAACTTGATATCCAAGAGTCGGATCCCCTGTAGAATAATCTGTCCAGGCTGAGTAACTACGCTAAAAGAAAACATACTGTGCAGTCTTACCCCGCATCGAAAAGCAAATCGAAATTTGTAGTCACCTTTTAGATGCCCAGAACTCAGGCGTTGGGTATCATTTCACTTCCTCGGGTTTTGATTCGAACATTTTCAGACACTCCAGTATATTGATTGACTCAATTGGCCTCTGAGTGAGCGTGTTTTCCAAAAAGATATGCTTTTATTTTCAGCAATTTAGAGATGATCACCTTTCCGCAAAGTTTAGTTTTTAAAGAGCCCTCAATATTGCTTATAATACACCAGAGATATGAAACCTTGAAGTGCAATTTGCATTACATTCTATGCTATTCTGTAAACTACACGGACAAATGCTCTTTAATTGAATCAAATTTCCTTCCCCTGATTTGTAGATGCCGTCATATCACCAGTACTCGAGTTACTCAACTCCATCGAGAGGAGTGCGCCGTACCTCATCATCAACAACATCATATTCCAGCTCGAACTTAGGAGATCCGAGCTCTGGCATACAGAGCAAGTATTCTTCGACCAGCAATGACAGAAATTACAGAACAACAACAACAACACAGAGAAGAACATCATCATCATCATCACAGAATAAAATGACCGATGATGGACTTATTACAAGTTACTCTGGATCAGGCAATGATATATTCAATGCCATAAATGATGCAGAAAATGCCAAAGGATATAAAGACCAGGATTATAATAAACTCAAAGAAAAATGTCGGCGAACTGGTCAGCTTTTTGAGGATTCTGCGTTTCCTGCAAATGATAGAAGCTTGTTTTTTAGCCAACCATCACCAAGAAGATTTGTGTGGAAGAGACCTGGGGTAAGTGCTTATACTAATATAATGTCCATATGAAATGCAAATACCTGATGTCCCAAAAGAGTTTCCATGTTTGATTGACTCTAGTGAAATAGTCGAGAGCGATTTCAAATTGAAACATTTGCTCTCGTACTTTCAATGGTTTAGCATAGTTGTTGATATCATAATATTCTATTTTTGGCTCAGAAATCGCTGAGTTATGGACTCCTAAAGATAAATTCGCAAAACTTCAGTATGTTGCAGTCACCTAAAACATTTGTTTTTTCGAGGTAATAAAAGAGAAACTTAGCAAGGAAGGGTCCCAAGCATAGCCTCCAAATCTTTAAAAAACATTGCACGGATGGTTAATGCATCTTTCGTTTGATTTTATGGCTTGAATGGAACTTCAGGAACGTTGCTATAATCCTACATGTAGCAAATCTAATATCTTGATTATTTTTCAGAATTGCAGCGGTTTTCTTTTTATTGAAAGAACTCGTGAAAAGTTTTGAAAAAAATTACAATAATCATAGATCCTAAATTAAAATATGAAAAACGGTACAATCTTCGAGAAAACCATAGTTTATGAAGGTCTATAATATGGTAGTAAGCAGAAATCTGTAGCTTTTCTAGTTTGCGATTTAGCAATTTGATTAAGTCACATTCTCAAAACTGCCCCAAGCAAAGAAGACGCTGTAATTCTGAAAATAATCAAGATATCAGAAATGCTACATATAGGATTATAGCAAAGTACTTGGAGATTTTGAAGATTTGGAGGCTATGCTAGGGTCCCAGAAGTGTCTATGCCAGATACCTATCTGAAATAATTTAATCCACTCGTAGGTGAACTAATTTTGTTAGGAAAGCTGCTCTCAAATTCGTGTGCATAGCGTTGGTTTAGTGCAAGCGCCACACCTATCTGAATGAATTTTGATGCTGATAAAATTTATCCAGCAGTAAACGAGGTCTCAGAAATAAACAACTCAATACTGCAGATTAAACACTGTATGTTCAATAAGTGCCCCATGAGGTTATTTCGAACTTTATGATTGTAGGAACTCGTAAGCAACCCTCAAATGATAGTTGGTGGAGCGAGCAGGTTTGATGTGGCGCAAGGAATGCTGGGTGATTGCTGGTTCTTAGCTGCCATTGGTGCATTGACACAACAGGATCAGATGATGGAGAAAGTTATTCCCAAAGATCAATCATTTGAAGAGGACTATCAAGGCATATTTCGATTCAGATTTTGGCAATACGGCAAATGGAGGGAGGTGGTCGTAGATGATCGACTGCCAACTTACAATAATCAACTGGTTTTCACTCATTCGACAAAGCCAAATGAATTCTGGTCTGCTTTGTTGGAAAAAGCATACGCCAAGTAAGTAACTAGCAAATTGATATGAGCCAAGAACAGAAGGGATGTACTGGATTTATCTAATTGTCATTGTTCTGAAGCAGAACGTTTCGATACCTTTGTCAATGAAATCGCTTTATGACAAAATTACTGATAATCATAACAAGGGCAGATTTTGTAACAATAGCATCAATTGCTTTTGATTGACACGCCATTTCAAAGCGATTAGCGATCACAGACAACGGGAATTTCTCCAGCAACAAATCAAAACAATCGAAACCGCAAAAGACGCACTGAAACCAACATGGTTAACTGTCGCGTTGTCCACACGAAGATGTATTGGCAAAAGAAATCATAGCCATATATAAAAAGAAGAAGGATAGATCTAAACATCAGTCTTGCGGATTTTATATATCCAATTCAAAAGCTGAGCATTAAGTGTTTTATTCACTCCCTAAATATGTGATCAGCTCTGAATTAGGAAAGTAAAAGCTACAAGGCGTATGTTTAGATCTGTCCTCCTTCTTTCGATATGTGCCCCGCAACACGACAATTAGCCATGCTTGTCTCGGGCCATCGTTTGTCATGTTGGTCTCAGGGCATCGTTTGCGGCTTCTTTTATTTTGATTTGTTGCTTGAGAGAGTTCCCTTTGTCAGCGATTGCTAATCGCTTTGAAATGGAACGTCAATCAAAAGCTACCGATGCGATGCTATTGTTACAAAATCTGCCTTTGTTAATAACCATGGAAAGAAAGGTCCAATTTTAGCAAATTAAATTTGTATGGCCGATTTAATCTAAAGATCTTCTGCATTGTGAAACTTTAACAAACACAATCTGAGTTGTCTTTCACCAAAGTATGGCTTGAATAACGCCCCACGTTTTTCTTACTCACCTGACATATTTCACTCACCCATTGGTTTTCTTCACAACAGACTCAATGGCTCATACGAAGCGTTGAAAGGTGGCCAAAGCAGCGAAGCTCTTGAAGATTTTACAGGTGGACTCTGCTTGACTGTGGTGCTAGCCAATGCTCCAAAGAACTTATTTAATTTGATGCAGAAATCATCGCGATTCAAGTCTCTCATGTGTGCTGCAATTGATGCGAAAAATTCTGCAGAAATCGAAGCTAAACTGAGCAATGGTTTGGTCAAAGGTCATGCGTATACAATATCAAGTATTGCTCGAGTAAGTAGTCCAGTGCATCAGGCTGCTATGATAGTAGCTTTTACTAGGTGACCTGAAGCTAAAATGCTTATTGATGCAATTCAAATGATATTCTAATGTGACCTAGGTTCATTCTAGCTTACCATTTCTGATCAAACATACGATCGACGAAATAAAGACGAGCCGAAGAATTGTTTATAATTTCAATTATGCTAAAACTTTAATCTGTTTGCCTCACTATAACCTCCATTAAATTCAATCATTCAAATACTTTTGTTTTTGAAAACGGGAACTTTTCATACGATCGAAACAAGATGGCCCTTATTTGACAAACAGATCCAAATTTCTTGGATGTTACCTGAAATAAGAAATTGAAGATACTGTTTATTCTCAGATTGAAAATATTGTTCTACAAATTTGCACATCAGCTACACACTACCGAGCGAGTAAAATACAGTTCTAAATTGTAATTTTTCTAAATATAATGTCAGAGTAGATTTTGTCAATATGCATGATCCTTCTTCAAAAATTTTCAGAAGCTGCCTCAAAGCAAAATCACCATAACCTCATCACTGTACAACCGATTTTAATAAAATAAATTTTTAAATGTTAGTTAGCCATTGCAGTATGATACAGCGTGTGTTTGATTGAGATATGCTAGCAATCGACGAAACTACATATTGGCAAACACTGACCCCTTTTTTACAAACCAGTGTAAACATTGTTTGTAATTCTATTTTTCCAAGGTTAAAGCTAAAAAACGTGGTGGATCACCAATCGAAGTTGATTTGATACGAGTTAGAAATCCATGGGGAAATGAAAGAGAATGGAATGGGCCATGGGGTGACAGGTAAGGAGAATGAGATTTGTGAATCTCTAATGATCAACGTTGATATCTATATAGCTTCTATGAATTTGATCTTGCTTTGAAAGCTACGACTATGCACTCGTTTGTGTTCTGCAGCATATATTCGGGGATTATCAAAAACATAAAACACTTTACAATTTTCAATGTATAAAATGTCTCAGAAAACGGTACCCAGTTCAGTTAAGGTACAATCAAGAAATAACAGACATGATTTCATCCACTTTTATTTGATTCTTTAAACGAACGCCTAACATGTGAACCAAGTGCTACCCGTTACGATTCGCAATTTTCTACAAGAAGGTGGTTGGTAAGTAAGTAGGTAATGCGTTGCTGAAAATGATCAGTTCAAGTTTAGATAAATTTTATCAAATAACTGTATAATCATTCTTGCAGCTCACCAGAGTGGCAACTTCTATCAGATGAGGAAAAGAGAAATTTGGGCCTTACGTTCGACCATGATGGTGAATTTTGGTACGTAATTAAGAAATTACTATTACTACTTCTCAAATTGGTGATTTTTAACATTCAAAGGTAAAATATATGGCTTGACAAAAGTTCTCGCTCCAAATATAAAGAGTGAGTACATTGCTAATAGCATGTATCAAAATATCGCAATTTGTTGCCAAACTTCTATCAGCAAAAAAGTCTATTCCAGAATGTTCTAATTGCCTTTATATAGCGTTATTACTTACAAAAGAAGGAGGAAAATTTACGAAGCTCAGTGTTTAGCATCTATTTTCTTTTTATGAAAAGGACGACTATTTTTGCCTGAGACTAAATAGTTTTATAAATCTCAAATGATCTAAGTCGCATTCTTTAAAGAATATAAAAGTGTTCTCTCTTATTTCAAGGATTTCTGCCCAAGATTTCATTCAGAATTTCACGAAGCTAGAGATCTGCATGCTGAGTCCGGATAACTGTGGTGATATTGACGGGCATCAATGGCAAATGATAGCAAATGAGGGTGAATGGCAGTCATATGTTTCTGCTGGTGGATGCAGAAATTATCCTGACAGTTTTCATACTAATCCNAAAATTTACGAAGCTCAGTGTTTAGCATCTATTTTCTTTTTATGAAAAGGACGACTATTTTTGCCTGAGACTAAATAGTTTTATAAATCTCAAATGATCTAAGTCGCATTCTTTAAAGAATATAAAAGTGTTCTCTCTTATTTCAAGGATTTCTGCCCAAGATTTCATTCAGAATTTCACGAAGCTAGAGATCTGCATGCTGAGTCCGGATAACTGTGGTGATATTGACGGGCATCAATGGCAAATGATAGCAAATGAGGGTGAATGGCAGTCATATGTTTCTGCTGGTGGATGCAGAAATTATCCTGACAGTTTTCATACTAATCCACAGTTCAGGTAAGAGGAAAACATTCTTTGGTGGATATCCCAAACTAAAGGTCCACGTCGGGCTAGTCTGCACTTTAGCGGACCAGCTTTCAACATCAGCAAGTAATGTGTCATGGAGTAAGGGTTAGGGTAATGTTTTGGAAAAAGGGTTTTCAGGGTAATTTAGGGTTAGTTAGGGTTAGTTAGGGTGAGTTGGGGTTAGTTAGCGTTAGTTAGGGTTAGTTAGGGTAAGGTAGGGTTTAGTTAGGGTTAGAAGGGTTTTTGGTCAAATACGTTCCCGAGAGATATGACATAAAGCTGGTCCGCCAAAGTGCAGTCGTCCCCACGTATCCCAAAGTAAAGGTCCACGTCGATTCCAAAATAAAGGTAAATGTATTTGATTGCGTTCTGCGATGAATTTATTGCTCAGCTCAAGTCACCTTGAAATATCACAACTCATGTTCTTCAATAGCGAACTTAAATTGCGATACAGAGCTTAAGAAGTTGGTGCCTTGCAATATTGTGTCTAAAGCTCAAGTATGTCTTAGTAACTATACGGTGGAATTGAATAGTGCAAGCGAGAAATAACTAAAGATTTGCAATTCGACCATAAGATTTTGATTCAAGTAACAGCTTAAACCACTGTAAATGTTGAAATATTAAAAACAGAATCGAATCCAAACAGTTACAAAAACAGCCAGAATCTTGATAAAATTTCTGCAACTTTCTTGCCCTATGATAATGAAAAGGGCAATTGTTGTCCCCTGTGAGGTATGAAGTGCAACACAATTCACAAGTGGTTATCCCTAGGGAATTGCACTTTTAGTGCTTGGCAGTTGGCAGTTGGTCCTCCCAAAACGCATACATGTTCTCTTGTAGTATTAGACATTCGTTTTACTCTCCTCCGCGAGGTTTCTTTATTTGTTCCGTGGTCCGTAAACTTTCCTTTCGTATTTCATAGAATATTATTTTCTTGTTGTTGAACAGAATAACCTTGGAAGATCCTGATGATGATGATGAATTAGACAAATGTCAGTTTGTTGTTGGATTGCTGCAAAAAGGGCGAAGGAAATTGCGACTTGTTGGTCAGGATAATCTGACTGTTGGATTTGCTATTTACAAGGTAATTCTAACTTTCTGTTCACAATTTTTATGATTTAGCATCACGGAAAAAGACACAATATCGAGTCTGTAGGGGTAAAATGGGTAGGATGGGGGGGGAANTTTACTCTCCTCCGCGAGGTTTCTTTATTTGTTCCGTGGTCCGTAAACTTTCCTTTCGTATTTCATAGAATATTATTTTCTTGTTGTTGAACAGAATAACCTTGGAAGATCCTGATGATGATGATGAATTAGACAAATGTCAGTTTGTTGTTGGATTGCTGCAAAAAGGGCGAAGGAAATTGCGACTTGTTGGTCAGGATAATCTGACTGTTGGATTTGCTATTTACAAGGTAATTCTAACTTTCTGTTCACAATTTTTATGATTTAGCATCACGGAAAAAGACACAATATCGAGTCTGTAGGGGTAAAATGGGTAGGATGGGGGGGGAATGGGTAATGATGATTGCCGAAAAACGGTAGATCGTGAACTGTCCAATCAACATTCAATACTTCAAGAAGGATATTCACAACAGATGTAGCTGGACGAAATCTGTATATGAAGTTTTTTCCAAGATTCATTCATATTTTTTGCCTTACCCATTTCACCCCAAGCTTACCCATTTTACCCCAGAAGACCCTATGAAAGAATTCTAAAATAACAGATTTGTTACTTTCAAACGAAGATCATACATCAAGCGATACACGCGATATAAATCTGCATCTAACGTTGATGAATCTTCTTCGTTTCGTAACATTTGCCATGGGTTGTTAGACGCCACAGAGGTATGCATGCTTCTGTGGGGGTGGGGGTGTTTCTATGCTTCTGCGGAGGAGGTAGCGAATAAGAGGAAGGAAAAATTTCTTCCCAGAAATATAGAAAATTTTCTTTACGTTAATTTGTAAGACAGCAATTGCTCTGCGTATTATGTCACGAAAACAGGACTGCGAATAAACCCAATTCATACAAGGTAGGCGCAGTAGGTCTAACTACCCATGACTTTACATATGCCGGGCACTCTGGCTTGATTTAGGTCTGTCGGCTTTAAAAGGATACCCTCATGCAGCAGATTGGCTCTTAAAACAATGGGATCCTATTGTTGTACACCATGCCACATTTTCTTGAGGTGTAAAATGGCACCTTTTCTACAACAAAAGGATCCCATTGTTTCTATTTAGGAGGCAATCAGCAGCGTGATCGTACTCCTTAAAAAAGAAATCCTTATTTCGGCGATACTTGGTATCTAAGAAAGCAGAATAAGGAGCTTCTCAAGCTATAACAAAGAGTGTAAATGAATTTTGTCGGTCAATCATTTCTTACTATACAGCATATTGTTCTTGTATGATCTTTTTGGTCACCCAGTAGCAGTGTTTATAGAAGAGGGTGTGCTCGGGGTTGCTCAATCTACCTTATTTATGAGATAAATTAAGTGATTTTTTACTTCTTTGTACTGTTTATTTTTCAATTCATTGCTAGAGCCTTCCATTGGTATTTTAATAGCTCTGCTTATCTGACCGGCATGTCCAGTTTCTGCTTCGACCAGACCGTTTTTTTTTACAAATTACCGTGAAAAGCTCTATTTGGCCCCCTCTGTTAAACCACCTTCTAAACAAATTTCTTTATTAGGCACCCCTCTCTAAAGCCCCCCTCTAGTATCAAATGAAAGAGGTTACCAAAGGTTTTCTCATTTGTTTAGCTGTTTAAATAAAAACATAAAAATAAAAAAAATTCTTTATTAGGCACCCCT
Source organism: Aurelia aurita (assembly GCA_004194415.1). Lineage (NCBI taxonomy): Eukaryota > Metazoa > Cnidaria > Scyphozoa > Semaeostomeae > Ulmaridae > Aurelia > Aurelia aurita. The sequence continues at coordinate 83,276 of REGM01000464.1, forward strand.
CTCTAAAGCCCCCCTCTAGTATCAAATGAAAGAGGTTACCAAAGGTTTTCTCATTTGTTTAGCTGTTTAAATGTTAATTTTCATATGGTTTTTGGATTAAAACTGCGTTGAATTTCTGTATTTGACTCGCAAAATAGTATGCTGATTGCGAAAAATATGAGGTAAAAGACCCAAAAAGCAATCATTGATAGCCTTGTCATTTGACTTTATGAAGAAGCCACCTCTCTCGTTTAATCCCCCTTCTCGAGCCGCTAAAACTAAATAATCACCCTGGCGAATGTTTTTGCAGTACAGTATAGGGGGCCAGGTACAGTGAAAGTATCATGAAGTAATTTTAATAGAGCTTTTACGGTATTACGGTACTCATAATATTATGTTTGGCTCTACTTTTGATCCCAGATCGAAGAAGACTCGAAACAATACATTACAAATGGCCGATTGAACAAAGAGTTCTTCTTGTACAACAAAATGGCAGCGAAGTCAGATTCTTTCATCAATGCTCGAGAAATTGTTGGTCGATTTGCTTTAGATCCTGGCAATTATGTCGTCATTCCAAGCACATTTTATCCTCACGAGGAAGGACAATTTCTTATCAGGATGTTTTCGGAGAAGAAACATGACGGAAGGTGAGTTATACCACACTCACATCAAATCAGCTTAAAGGGGCTCCGTCTCCAAAGTTTGGTCGAAACGGTGATTTTGCAGTTTTTTTAGGTGATATCACACGGACTTTCAGCTTTATTTAAAAAAATGAAAACGTTATTTTGAAGATAAATCCTTATACTTCACAGAAGAACAAACCAAACATGCTTATCTTTGCGATTACTCGGATTTAAATGGATTTTGAACGGACACTTTTTGGTGGCTTGGGTGAAGCCACCAAACAAACTGCTAAAGGCAATAGACACGTGCCTGAAACAATGGTGTTTACAGATTTGTTTACACTTTGGCGATGGAGCCCCTTTAAACTAAATCAAGTTATCAAATATGCGTTCTAATTGGTCAATCCAGCAAATCCAGTTCATTTGATTGGCTAAAGTTTAACTTGGTTTGACTAAAGTTGGGTTTACTGTGTCAACTTGCTCCTTTAATGTCGCAAATACATTACCCTAGGTGCAACGCCTATATTTGATGCTCGAGAAATTGAGTGCCTTACGTTTCCCTTAACCCAATAGTGGTTGGGCTAGCATGACTACCCTATTTTGGTTGGGGGGGGGCAAAAAAACCCCCCCTATCTAACTGCAGATTGGCAACAGATATGAATACCTAAATTGGCCTGTATATAGCTCATAACAAGTACTTTCCAAAAATATATGCATAATGCTAAAAATAGAACCATGAAATTGCTGACGTCAGCAAATATTGACTGTGGTCATCAAAAATTGTCA
>REGM01000464.1:85171-101563 GCA_004194415.1 Aurelia aurita
GCATTACTTTTTTTCACAATTTCTTCATATACTCTCAAAGTTAATTAAGCAGGGAAGATACATTCGTATACTTTACCTTTGTTTTAAATCTAGACTGACACTATGAAAACTATCATATATCCAGAGATTTTTAAGATTTAACAAACCAAGAAAATAAAAACGCTCGCTTCGCTCGCTCTTTAACTTCCGATCTCTTGCGGAGAGCTTTATGCATCGACTCGAAACAAAGCCACCCCAAAAGATAGGCCTCTTGAATAATTTACAATCTTTTGTTCCTTGCAGTAAAATGGATACAAAAACCAAGATTGAGAAGAAGAAGCCTACGGTAAATAACATTGTTGACAATTTAATGACACGCACAACCAAAAATTCACTTTAAACACACCAGCATTAATTCTACCTCAGTTAGCACTATGAACTGAACTGAGGGAAACTTTGGTATATCTCAAGAAGTAGACATCATATAACAAACATATAGTAGTAACATAGTAGTAACACATAGTAGTAACACATCATATTACAAAATTCACGAAGCCGGGGATCGAATGATCCTTGCACTAGAGAGAGTTCTAGGGACGCCTGCACTTTAGCGGACCAGCTTTATGCCATATCTCTCGGAAACGTGTTTGACCAAATACCCTACTACCTAACCCTAAATAAACCCTAGCTTACCCTAACTAACTCTAACTTACCCTGACTAATCCTAACTTACCCTAACTAACCCAAACTTACCCTGACTAATCCTAACTTACTCTAAAAAACTCTTTTCCAAAACCTGACCATAACCCTTACCACATGACACATAACTTGCCGATATTGAAAGCTGGTCCGCTAAAGTGCAGACTAGCCGAAATCTATGCTTGAATAGACGATTCCGGAAAAGATGGCGTCGGGGGCATTCGACCAACATGCATTGCGTTCTATAATGGAATCAACAGTGATTCTATAGAAATTCGATCATCAAACGCAATGCATCTTGGACAAATGCCCCTCGACGCCATCTTTTCCGGAATCGTCTATTGAATGACTTTGAAACATATTTTCTTAATTTCAGGACACAAAGAACCAAGGAAAATGGGTTGATGATACACTCAGGAAAATTTTCGAAAGAGTTTCCGGCAAAGTTAGTATTGAGTAAATCTTCAAAAATTGCATATTTTATACTTAAAACTGGCGTGCATATTATTCAGCATTGCCAATCGACACGCGTTGAGAAAGGAACTCTGATTGTCGTGGAACTCTAGAGGCAGTCTTGGAATACAAAAAAATCAAATGTTTTACTGCTTCAAATCACGGTAACATGATAGAAGTAATTGTAACACCAAGGTTTTTACTATGCTTGAGAACAACCTTAAAGTATTAAACGAAGAAAAAACAATGAAATTGCAACTGTCCTTACCAAATTTTGAATTAATGCAAGCTGCTATGCATGATCAGAAAACTTGTGTTGACCAAACAATTATATTGGATAGCTAGTACAGCCAGTACAAATTAAACATAATACGATTTTTCGCATCATTATATCAGGGAAAACAATTGATTTCAAAGATAATAAACTGCCAAAGAAAGATCTTTACTGTAAATAAAAGATATGAAATTAAGTCTGCCAATTCTGGCAAATATAGCTCACATTTCTTTTCAACCAATAGGACGATGTGTTGGATGCATTCGAGTTAAGACAAGCAATCAATATGGTGTTCAAAGAAGGTAGGAGGAACAAAGAAACTTTTGGAAAAATTAAGAATTCGTTCCTTTATCTAGGCATAAGCTTTTTTAAAGCAAACTAACTGAGTTGGAAAATACCATTATCAAACAACAGGATAATAAATGGCAAGTGGCCTCCTTTTCTTCTATATTTAGACTAAATCGCTATCGCAGTATCTCTGTTCATTTATTTTAACCGTGGAAAAGTTACAAGTAGCTCTTCTTACAGTCAACAAGTCAAGATTCTTTCACTCTGTTTTACTGTACACTATATATCTTACTTTTCAGAGTACGGAAGCAGAGAAGAATTTGGCCTCGAAGCTTCAAGGTATGAAAAGTGGCACAAGCGTTACATTTCATGATCTGGCATACTTAAAAATCCTTCTTCTCGCATTTTGTTCCCGATACATTATCTCTATATCTACACCTTATCGTAGGCATTACCATGGGTGGCTAGACACTGCATGTGTGCTTGGCACAGTTATAGAGCAAGTAATTTGCGACATGTAGCGCAATTTGGGTGTGGTTGCCACGCCCTATGACGTCACAGTGACGTAATAAAGTTGAAAAATGGCCAAAATCAGGTTCTCAAGTTAAATTTGAGTTTAATGAAGATTTTGCAGGAACTGTATGCGGTTTTTGGTCTAGTTTGTCAAAATACTTGCTGAAAAAATTATTTTATTGTAAATAGCTATTTTTGAATGATATTTTGGTAGAAATTATTGAATTCTGATGACGTAATTTATGTTATAAATTTGTTCCATGTAAAAATAGACTAAAAGAAGCGGCAAAATTGTGATATTCCATCACAAATTGCATGACTGGAGTGTTTTAAATGGAAAAGGTGGAAAATATTTAAAAAAATTGCTAATTAGATCAAAATGGCTGCCAAAATGACGTCCTAATAAAAAATGCTGACATCATCAAANTGGTTTTTGAGGGGGGGGGGGGGGGGGGGGTGGAATCCACCCCCATATGGATTAGGTCTAATAACAGAATCATTCTTATAATGAAACCAATGTAAGTACAACTGCGGTGTCTAACTACCCATGGCATTACTTTAACATCGAGGGAGAATCATTTTCTTGCTTGGACATTCTTTTCTAAAAGCACATCCTCTTTCCATAACTTTTTTGTTTAAAACTTTCTGGAAAGTGATCACAATGGTAGATGGTCCGAATAGGGCGAAATGACTATGTGTGGATCAGCAGCTATCGCATTTCTATGAATAAACAAACGCGAATAAACTCTCAATCGAATAAATGAATTCACCACTGTCTCCAACTGTAGTAAGCGCTTCCATGTAGTAACCATTACATCTGAAATGTTTAACGACCCAATAGCTAACCACGATCCTTTGCGGTCTCATAGTCGACTTTCGTATGATATCAAAGTCGTTTCTGGCCTGGGTTCTTTCGTTTTGCTTTTCATTTGCGCGCAAAGGATCCTGGTTAGCAATGGGTCTATAATCGGAAATCCTCGTGAAAACACCCGCATTGTACTCGTGGAAATACGCCAGCAATGATAAATCTAACAACCTACGTATTTTGTTGCAGGAGTATGCTGATTTGGTCGGATGTATCCTTTCCATAATTCAAATCTACAAAGGTTTAACTAATGGAGTTTTAAACGAAACTAATCGGAAGTTTTGATGACCAATCTAAAAACAACCATAACACCAATTGTATAAAAACATTGAAGAAAATATAACTCTTAAAAGCAGCATAAGCGTCAAATCTTTTAAAAAAATTGGACAAATGGTTATTGAATCTTCTTTTCGATTTAATGGCTGGGGGCGAACTTTTCTATAATTCTACTAGGTACTTTTCTATAATTCTACTTGGGGGGTTTTTGATATCTTGATTAATTTCAAGAATTACAGCGTCTTTCTTGCTCCAACCAGTTTTGAGGTTGCGACGTCGTTAAATCATAAACCAGAAAAGCTACAGATTTCTGCTTATCACCATATTGCAGACCTTAACAAAACTATGGTTTCCTTGAAGGTTGTAACGTTCTTCCTTTATTAATGTAGGATTTACGATGATTTCAAATCTTTTCAAAACTTCCCATGAATAAATTCAATAAAAAGAAAAATCAAATCAAAAAGAACATTCAATAACCATTTGTCCAATCTTGTTAAAAGATTCGACGGATATGCTCCTACAAGCAGCTGAGTGAAATTTCAGATTTTAGTTCAGAGTTGGTTTTGATTATTTTATCATATTTGGTCAACGATAAATGTTTGGTTAAATGTTAAATCAGTATGGTCAATGTTTTGCATTTCCTTGACTGGTGACAGGTTGATCATTCAGGCAAATTGGATCTCAGAGAATTCAAAAAGCTTTACAAGATGGTCGTCAGCTGGAGAGTAGGTTTTCTGTAATTTAGCTCAATCAAGTATAACTTTTCAAATATGCCAATTGCTATTATCCGTGCTTAATAGGAAACTCTGAATTAAAAATTAGATTTTCAGATGATACATCGAGTATTTTCTTCTTTTTTATTTCAATCGTGATACATCGAGGGCGAAGCACATGGCAGAGTGACGTGACCTGGAGCCATTATGTCAATCAAAAGGAAACTCTCACACTTGAGTGGCATAATGGCTCTAGGTCACGTCACTCTGCCATGTGCTTCGCCCTCGATGTATCACGATTGAAATAAAAAAGAAGAAAATACTCGATGTATCATCGGAAAATCTAATTTTTAATTTAGAGTTTCCTAAAGCCCGTGCTATTATCCGTGCTTACGATGTCTTCTGGTTGTACAGACCTTGAAAATTCTTATGAAAGGCAAAAGCGCAATGCAAGCTTGCAAAAAGGGCCAGAGTACGCTAGCATAGCTCACGGAATATTTTCTGGCTTATGAAATTCTAAAGTAAATTTGTCTTTACAAGGATATCTATTGTGAAGTACTCTCAGAAGTAAAATTCATAGGTAATCCAAAAAATTCAGAGGTAAACCTCATGGAAAAGAGAACCTAACAATGAAAACATACAAATTTCCCTGCGTTTCTCTTACAGTCAATACGGACGGAGAGCATTTTTTCACAGGAAGAACTTTTTCAACGTCTTCCACGAAGAACCATACCCCCACCGTACATACAACTTAACAACAGAATTCAAGTTTCATTTGTAGGTTGTTATCAACCGTTTTCTAGTATGAATAGTGTAATGAAAAATATTTTGAAGAATTTCATTAAACTGAATCAAAATCTTCAACCAACAAGATAGATATTAAAACAAACAAATGACTATAAAAGTATTTGTTCCTATCATCTCTATAATAATTATGAAGAAGGACCAAATTAAGTTGACTTTCTGCTTTCTTTATAGAACGCTTTCAAGGAATATGACAGAGACAAGAGTGGTGACATGGACGCGTACGAGCTTCGAGATCTTCTGGCCGAATTAGGTAGCTTTCCTATCCTCTTCAATTAATTTCAAGTTGCATATCTGAAGGCTGGTTTCTTTACAGCCACAAAGTAAGGTCTTAAAAAAATGAAATTACAGACAGAACGAAGTTGTAAATAGTTCTTAAAATGGCAAACGGCAGCAGCCTTCCAAGCTCATGGCTGTTCAAAGAATAGGTCTATATTTTAAATTGCTTTTCCCATTGGCCAATTAAAATCATTTCACTGCTGTATTCTCATCTCTCATCTTTTGTAACTTACCTCCGTTTATTTTCTTTCATAGGTTTCACAGTGGGCACTGATGTGCTTGGATCTATCGTTCGCCGATACGCGAACAAAAACGGAAGAGTGAACTTCGATGATTTTGTGCAAATTTGTTGCCGTATCAAGTCCGTTCATGGTAAGTAACGTTTAGAGGCTGCAAATGCACAGCCAAGTAGAACGAATTCCACAATTTAAGATAGGTATTTTGGGATATTGCACCAAAGAATACGTGATTCTTCAAAAGGAGGCTAGGAAGTGGTTGGCTTGAATTGGCGTCATTTTATGATTTCTGAATGAGGATTTGGGAAAGCTCTTTAAATCATGGCCAGACAAGAAAACATTGCAACTTAAGTTGTGCTGTGTTGGTAATGGCCGTCGTTACACAAAATGGCACGCGAAAGTTGAAAAGTTTGAAAAGACACAATAGTTTTACTTGCAACAAAGCATCACTTTTCTTTTGTAGCAAATGTGGCGCATAGAACCAGAATGTTTCTAAAATTGACGAGGTTTCATTCCTACTAGAGAAAGAATATGCTATTATAGCAAAAATAACCTCTTTCAGCCAGTATTCACAGATTATTAGGAGAACACAACTGAACTTGTACTGATCGGAAATCATATATGAAGAAGAAATGATATTTGTCGTGGAAAATTTCAAATTGAATCACCATCATATTTGGTAATTTAGTAGCAAACATGCCCGGGTTACTAGAGAAGTTGTGTCTTATACCTGCTTTCTTATTTCAAGGTGCATTCAAGAAATTTGAAGGAAGAAATTTCACGGAGGATGACGTAAGTTTTCACTTGACACTGCTAATTCATGTCTTTTGCAAATACCAAAGCTCACTGTTCTGCACTCCACAAGGCTTGTCCAAATACAAACATTAGCTAGCCGACAGAAAATTAACATACAGAAGGCGGCTGGCTAGCCACCAGGCTACCTACTAATCAAACAAAGTTTTCCAGTTTGGAAAACCTTTCAAATGATCCTTGACTAGCAGAATTTGTTGTACAATGTTTACAAAATTCAGAAGTATTTTGTGGTTGTCACAAGCAAGAATGAAGTAAATGTATCAGTCAAGTTCAAATATTTTGAAAGGCTTTTAGGAATGAATGTTTCATGTCTGGCCTCTATTCAGGGTGATTCCAAAAATGTCCTCTGTTTGAAAAATCGTTGCAGCAATGAACTTGCATTATAATAATCAAAATTGACTTTCTAATAGTCAGATGAATGAAGTATCTTTTATATTTTTTGGTAATTTTCATAATAATAGTCTCTTGGTAAATTCGAACGATTCAAAATATCAGTCTTGCAGAACAGCTGGAATTTGCCAAGAGATTATTATTTTAAAAACCACCAAAAAATAGTTCGATCTTTTACCTATTAGACAAATCAGTTTTTACGATCATAGCGCAATTATTTTTGCAGCTGCAATGATTTTTTAAACAAGGGGCAACTTTCTTGAGTTATCCAATATGCGTCTCTGCAGTAGTAGTGGTTTGCTGTTCGAATCTTAATCGTTCATCTCTTTTTTTAGTTCCTGAAGGTTGCTATCTACACCTGATCAACTTGAGAATGCAAGGACAACTCACCATCGTTTTTACTTCTTTTTTGTACTGGTTTTTAAAAGAGGATCTTTATTAATTAGCTAGTGCACTCGTCTTATCATCCAACTAAAATGCTCATCTATTTAAAGGAGCAGTTCAACATTCAGTAAAAATATAAATGTCAGCTAGCAAATATCATAATTAACGAGAAATTCCGCGCTGATTGGCGCGTGGCATAGGATGTATTCAGCTTCCAGTGGCCCTTCGTGTATTTAGGCTAAACACATAAAAACGTGTGGTTCAGAATCCAGCTGTATCTCTAAAATCGTTGATAGCATGAAAAATATGAATGCAATGGCTAATTCTACGGAGTCCAAACCAATAGAAGATATCTTCATTTGCAATGAATCTGCTGCTATTGGCCTTCATTAGGAATAGAAAGTCATGGCTTTTGAAAATTTAGTTTAACAGCACTTTTAAGAGTACAGGCCGACCAGTTCACTCTTCAAAAGTTTAGTCAACAAAAGATGCTAATAACATTTCGAGGCATATCGGAGAACATCCGAGGCATATCAACCGAGTTGCCAAGCTAAGTTATTTTAAAGCTTCAACAAACTGAGATGGTTTTTCATTCAATGAAATAAGTGGATGTTTTTACCTTACGTTTTTGATAACATAATAAATTTTCGTATGCAAACCTTAAACGTATGTGCACTGTCGAAGTTAGGGTAGAGTCTGAAAGAAATGTCAAATTAATGATAGAAACATAGATAACGTTATGATTAAAATAAAGGATACATTAACTAGCAGCCTATTCCTTAGTAAATTGTAACTTTAGTGTGAGGCGTATATCTTTACATATGATTCTGTATCATTGCACTGTTTCTATCTTCACAGACTACGACACCAATGTCATAAAAAGTTTAACATGATCGCAATTAGCTTGTGGTTGAATAAATATATTTCAGGAATGGTAGTCAAATTATTGCGTTTTTTCTCGTAATTCCAAGGACGTATATAAAGCCTGGTTTCCATATGATCGTTCGTGTCGTTCCCGTCGCTGAAAAACGTACCAGCGATCGTAGCGACACGAACGATTTGATGGAAACTATCACTTTTTTCTGCCAGCAATCGTAGCGACGCGAGCGATACCCTGTCGTTGAGATAGAAAAATTGCTATCTCAGCGACCCGAGCGACTGCCAGCGATCCAAATTTTTTAATGGAAACCACTTTTTAAAAAGTCAGCGATCCCAGCGCCATTCGAAACCATTCGATCGCTCCTGTCGTTCGCGTTGTTCATGTCGCTGAAAAATTTACCATCGACGGGGAACGACAGAAACGATCATATGGAAACCAGGCTTAAGAGAGGCTCTTATATGATTTTTGGGAGCAAGGGAGCATGACTATAAAAAATGCGGGAACCAGGGACCAGGGAGCACAAAAATCTTTGGGGAAGATGAAAAACTAGAAATTCAGTCCAATTTTAAAGGGAGCATGCTGCTTCTTAAGGGGGGGCAAGGAATAAATGACCCCTTTATCAGAGCCTTGTAAGAGATTAACATTTCTATTATCGTAACAAGAATTCAAGTTGCGCCATGATGTAAATAGGTTTGCAGAGTGCTACAAGGATTTTGCTTAGGGGAGGGATGTGGTTGCCCTTGTTCAAATACTTAAAATCTTAAAAGAGGTCTCCCTGCATTGGAGCCTCAACCAAACAGGCTTGCCTGAAATGACGACAAATGTCTCAAAAGTGCGAAATTGGTTTCAGAAATTACAGTAGAAAAAGGATGTCTGTTTGCGCTTGCAAAGTTTAACCTTCTTTTCGTAGTAAGCAAAGCATAGTTATATCCGCCACTGCTTTGGGAGGACTATCGTTTCAGCAAGACTTGTAAACTATGCAACAGATGCAAGTGTAAATATAAGGAGTTGAACTGTTGAGGATACCGAGGACTGCCCCTTTTGTCTACGCCCTTTTTTGTTATGCTGGTGATGGTCAAAGCAAACAAATAGCCGGAAACCTATTGGCATGCGTGAGAATCTCTTTGTTCCTTTGCTAATCCTTGTGTGGATTGTGGTTGGATTCTCCTCCCACATTCTTTTCACAAACCAAACATACGTTCTGCGCATGATCAAAAGTTTCCTTTTAGGGGATAATCGTTTGCTCTTGAACTTCGATGATTCGTATCCCCAACAAGTCCGCAAATACAACTTCCTTGAGGCTAGTCATACATTTTATTTTGATCTTACTCCAAAAAATTCGGTCTCAAATTTTTTAAACATGCCAAAACATATTTTAACGAAGACGAATCTGCGAGTCTGGTATAAGATAACATTGAGCTTTTGGCTATTGGAATTGTTTCTTTCGTTTATGTCCTATCAAAGTGATCGCTGAATTCCGATCCTCGTAGCCCAAAATAAAGACCAGATCAGATGCAAGATAATTTACAAATTATATAGTTTCAAGCTTAATGAAAATCTTANAATCGTTTGCTCTTGAACTTCGATGCAACAAGTCCGCAAATACAACTTCCTTGAGGCTAGTCATACATTTTATTTTGATCTTACTCCAAAAAATTCGGTCTCAAATTTTTTAAACATGCCAAAACATATTTTAACGAAGACGAATCTGCGAGTGTGGTATAAGATAACATTGATGAAAATCTTAATTTTGAAAAATAAAAACAAATAATATGATTAATATCATGTATACATACACTTAGCTTTCAAGTGCGTCCAGTAAGGTCTTGAAGAGTTTCGGGGCATTTTCAGACGAGAAATAAAGTGTGTCCTTCAAATATGGTGCGATTTTTTGAAGTGGGTCTTCCTCTTCCGTTGGCAAATTCATCGGGCGATATTCGATGTCATCTTCGACGTAATCGACCAAAAATTGTATTTCCATATCTGATGAAAAATGATGCATTAACTTGTAAACAAGTCCAAGTCAAAAACGGTTCAAGTCGAAAATGGTTTGGAATAGCACAGGTTCCAAATCTTTAAAAAGGTTGTTGTAAAATTGTATGACCTATTTCTTTGAATTGAATGGCTTGAAAGAAATTTTAGCTACTTTGCTATAATTCTACCATTGGACTTTTCTGAAATCTTCAATATTTTCAGAATTAGAGGGTTTTATTAAACTTTGATCTTTTTTAAGAATTCAAGAGAATTTTTTGAAAAAAAGAAATCCGTTGTTTATGAATGTCTACAATATACAATATGGTATCAAGCACAAGTCGTTCACTCTTCTGGTTTACGATTTAGAAATTTTTTAAGACGTCACATCCTTAAATGAGTTGAAATATAAAATACGCTGTAATTTCGAAAAATATTCAAGAGTTCTGAAAAGTCCAACGGTAGAATTATAGCAAAGTAGCTATAAGTTCCTTTCAAGCCATTCACTTCAAAGAAATATTTCATAGAATTTTACACCAAGCTTTTTAAAGATTTGGAACCTATGCTGTTCGGAGTTTACGAACCTATGTACGACTATAATTCATCTCTCAATTTCGACGAAATTGAGCAATTTAGGGTTGAAGACTAAATCATAGTCATAAACGGTTGTGCGGTTAAAAGCTTAACGTTAGATTCAAAAAGTTACTTCATTAATATCAGCCGTGACGTTTAGGGTGGACTTGTTACAATTATCACTCTCCTTTTAGTGAGAATAGTCCGGAGGATGCGAAATATGAAGAGTCAGACTTGGAGCAAGTCCACATTTAGGGTTGAAGACAAATTTTTGGACAAATCATGGGCAGTTAGACACCAAGAGGAGAACCGCAGCTTGCATGCTTCTGTGGAGGAAACATTTATATAGTTCTGCGTACCATTTTGCCCAAAAAGAAGCTATTTAAAAAAATAGCTATCTCGTTCGTTACCTCCTCCGAATAACTACATATATTGTTCCTCCGCAGAAGCATACCAGCTGCGGTGCTCCTCCATATAAGCACACCTGCGGTGCCTAACTACCCATGGACAAATAAGACTAAAGCATAGTCAATCAAATTCGTCTAAGTTCAGTTTCAGCATAATTATGACCAGCACTGCAATCCTTGGAGGAAAAAAGCTGCAAATAACCACATTTTGTGTGAAAAAATACTTCCTAACTAACGCCTCCGGATGAAAAAAATTCAATTGTCTTTCATCCAAAGCTAATAGCTGGATGAAATTAATCGAAGCTTACTTTCTTTTTTCAAGCATCTCCTGGTCTTATCTGTCGTTCATTCAATCAGTGTCGGACGAAATCTTGAAGTACCTCTAGAAGAAATTATTCTACAAAAACAGACAATGTTCACCTTTTAGTTTGCTGTTTTGTGGTTTCATTTTAAAGAAATCGACAAGACATTCTCGAGACTCTGTATTAGTTTGCACCCTTTCTTTCCATGCCATGAAGCCAGTTATGGTTGCGTAGAAATCGAGCAGCTCTTTCTGCTCCATGATAATGCGCTGAATAATAAAAAAGGAGATTTGAAGTCAACTTTCCACAAAAATTATAAAATTCTTCTCAAGAAACATACTGCAAATTCGTAGATAAATTATAAAAAGGAAAGATTCTTAGATGCTAATTTCAAAAACCGTCATTTGCTCAATTGTTTCCTATTAACTACTAAAGACTAGTGAGGTATTTTGTTTGTTTGTTTGTTACCTTATTTTAATTCGATTGATTTTCTAGCTATACATATATACATACAACTAATCTAAATCGAATCTGCTAATAACAAATAAATAAATAACTAAGTAAATTAATACATCAATACATAAGCTAAATATTGTAAACTACATGGACATAAATGGACGAAATCTACATGATATCATTATATTTACAAGCGTTGCATTTACAGGTAGGGCCATCCCATTGTTTTATCATACTTTTGAAACTGTTTAGATTTTCCGCTGATTTTAGTTCATTTGGTAAACAATTCCAGATCTGAGGTCCCATGGCTTTAAGGCTCTTAGAGCCAAAAGTTACTTGATTTGGCCGAAAATGATTCAAGTTGTTTGGATTCCGAGATGGATGCTTTGAAGTCCTCAAGCTAAAAATGCTATGCATAAAAGATGGATTCAGGTTTTTTATTGTCTTAAAGATTTCGATACAGAGGGTTCTCTGACGAGAAACTTGCATTGTGCATCTTTTTGATCGAAGAAGGAGATCCTTATAGGAGCTTTTATGATCATTGTGCAGAAATCTTAGCGCGCGTTCCTGTATTCTTTCGATTTTCTGGACTGATTTTGAAGACGAAAAGTACCAAACTAAAGGACAGTAGTTAAAATTTGAATACACAAAGCTTTGAACCAAAACTTCTTTCTCAGCAAAGCNTGTAATGTAATGTAATGTAATGTAATGTAATGTAATGTAATGTAATGTAATGTAATGTAATGTAATGTAATGTATTGCAATGGAACATCTGATCATCAACGAGAGTTCATAAGATCACATATTGAAACGTTTGGAACAAGTTTGCTATATTTTTGAATTTTCTATTTAGTTTTATATAATTAGTCAAGGAGCTTATGAATGATCAGTAATCTAAAAAAAACACATATTAAGTAACAAAAAGGTACCTTGAAGAAAGTACACTTTTCAACAGCATCTGTAGGAGTAGCCTTGTCAATGGTCTCATTCATAATTGACATTCTTCTCACTCTGGATACTTGCCGTGGTGTCTCTGGTAGGAATAACGGACTTGCTATGTCTGAAAAAGATTACAAAATAACTAGGCGAGTTCTGAAATGTTTTGGTGTTGTAGCAAATGTAGTAGCGACCAGTTATCGATCAATATAAAAAGACATATAGCTCGTTTAAGCTCAGTTCACACTACAGTGAAAATGAGTTAACTGGGATAAAGCATTTTATAAACTCATTTTAAATGCATTTTTAGTGAATTGGGTTTCAAAATAGAACCAAAACTTTTGATTCCACCCAAATGATGTTGAAGGCAGGCCTGTCGGAAGCAGGGGGGCTGGGGGGCTTTAGCCCCCCCCAATAATTGGCTAAAGTTTGTTCCTTTTTAGTAAAAAAGGCTGTTAAAAAATTAAGCTTATGGAAATGAAGATTTAAACTTCTTTATACTAGAGGAAGTTATCAGAGTTATCAAGCTATCACATTTCTATTTCATAAAAATAAAAAACATTCTATTTCTAAGTGATTCTGAGGTTCCTATATTCAAAATTTCCCGGGAAAGCCTTCCGTTAGTCGCGATTCTTTGCTCCTTTAGATGGCAAATTCTTCATAATAGAGGCATTTTTCAACGATCTAAAGGGCGTGGTCACAAAAAATTTCCCGGGAGCAAGCCCCTGGACCCCCATTTTTGCTTGCTCCGCTCGCATCTGGTTTCAGCCCCCCAATATGAATTTCTTTCCGACGGGCCTGGTTGAAGGTGCCAACAAAATCTTTAAATTAAGGCAAGTATAAGTTCGACCCATTTTTCCGTTGCATTTTGAATGCATTTCCAATGCAATTTTATTCTGGTGTGATGGAGTCTTAATGGAGCTTTGTGATGTGATGGAGCTAGTGTGATGGAGCTTTAATGGAGTCAAGATACAGAAACTTGGATGTGCCAATTAATTTCATAAAAATTTGTTTTACCCTTCTTGAGTCATGAGCAATTTGCGTGAAAGCTTTCTGAAAAAGTTTGAAAAATTGATAAGATTTTATCTATGTTTTGTGTGTCAAGTTTGCAGCTGTAAAATGATCAAATTATCGTACCTTCAAGAAAGTAAAATAAGTCATGTTGCCAAATTTTCAGTTTGGAGGAGTAATCACTTAATCACTAATCACTTATTTTCCCGCCTCAGGAAGAGTGCTGGTAACTTGCCCACATTAAATGCTTGAACAATCCCAATAAAATCTAATAATTAAGATTGAATGATGCTTCCATTTTTACATCAAACTCCTCTTCTTTGGTTGGCATGTAGGACTTAGCGTATTTCAAGCACGAACAATGTTAATCACTTGAACATGGCAGAAGTTCAGAATGCTAATTGAAGTTGGAGAAACATTTTAGTTAATGGCGACCAGTAAAAGCAAATAGCAATGATTCTGGACAGTTCCAAAGATCCATGTTACTTACCAGTCTTTGGTATGCTTGTGAGAATAATTGGTGACTCATCAACAGGAACTCTTGCCTTTTCTTTGAATATTGACAAGTGATTGTCACCATTCTGGAAGCTGCCACTCTGGTTTTGAGACTCTGTAGTTCCATTTGCAACATGTAAATTATGAGTTCCTTCAGAGAAGTTGGTGTGCTCCTCAAGCTTTGAATACTTGCTTTGGAGTTCTGCAAATTTTGATTTCAGTTCTGTGACCTCTTCTTGCAAGTTGTAGATTTGCATATCTTTTTCTAGTCCAGCTTTCTTGAGTCCATTTAGATAATTATGATGTCCTTGAATAAAAAAGCATTGACTTAAGTCAAAGAAACCTGGAAAAGTTCTACTGTGGGTAAAAATGGACTTGACAATCAATCAACAGAGGCTGGGAAAGGTGGGGAAACATGGGAGCACCACAAACTGGAAATTTTGCTAATTTTAACGAATATTTGCTTATTCAGAGAATAGGGGCGTGGCTAAGGCGTGCCAAGGGTGAGGCTCTGAAAAATTGAAAATTTTGGTAGTATGGCACATATATCAATCCTTGAACAGGCCTTTTCGTGTGAAAAGTCACACCAAGTGCCCAAACGCTCGCGTGATTTCATTTGCGCGAGTGATCGCTCAGGTAAAGATTCACAAGCATGTTGATTCCCGGGGGAAAGCATGATACACAGAACCTCCATACGAACGAACAACTTTAAATGGAAAAAACCAATGCCTGCATCCAACGATAACGATAGTAGGAAAGGATTGATGCACGTTGATCGATGAAATGAATCGATTGTATACAGGCCTATCAAAAGTCAAACAAACCTGATGCTTGGTGATAATATTTGTACAATCGGTGAACTCTTTGCCGACACTTTGATTCCTCCCTTGATCGTGGTTTCTTTGAGGATGATTCCTTGTCTTTTTGAGAGACTTTACACCAAATAAAATCTCTGTAAGTTTGTTCCCTTCTCTTAGCATTTTAAGCCCTATACATGATGTCGAAAGTATCTAGGATTTTAGTTCCCTTGCTGTTAGGATCAGTGTTTAAATTTTCGAACGGATCGCAACAAATTCTTAACAATCATACATTTCAGCTTTATACTTAGCTCACTTAGGGCTGATAATATATTTATTCCAATATCAAGTTTCTATCGAATCTTCAATTAACTGTTTTCTGGAAGAAGATATTTGCCTGAGCTATCATCATTTCCTGTATTTTGATTACGGTCGTTGGAATGCTCCATAATTGCCAGCTTAGGTCAAGTCCATTAATTTTATTTCTAACAAGATAGCGGAAAATTTGTTCATTGAACAACGAGGATTTATATAGTTTACAATTCATAAGAAATTGTTGAGAGCGATTTTCCCAAAAATTAGCCGTTTTGCGAGAGCGATAAAAAGCTTGCGTGATCATGTTTGCGCGAGTGCCGACGCGATCACGCGATCGCGAGCGTGAAACGAAAAGGCCTGCTTGAATGGGTGTATCATGGAATCTACCCGACCCACCTGCAGTGCTATGAGATAACTAAACGAAGCTTGCTACATATCGTAGTACATCATTTATAAAAATGCTTAGCACAGTTTTGTCCAATAAAAATACCAATACAATAAAAAAAGCAGCAGAGAAATACAACAAACATACAACATGTGGTTGTTTTACATAATGTGCTTGCCACTGCCCATTGTTTCACTATCCACTGTCTAGACAAGACAATTTGATCTATTCGATCAGTCACTCCCAATATTTGCTTTGTATGTATGTATGTATGTATGTACAATTTCTTTAAAGTGAATGACAGGTCTAAGCTAACAGCTTGTTTACAGCCTGGTTCACAAATTAAAATAAAAAGTTAAAGAAAAAATTTACAAAGTTCAATTACGAGTAATATATGATAAAACATTATAAATCTACCTTAAACTGTAAAACCATATTTCAGATCAGACTGAGAAATAAATTTGTCCATAAAATGAGTCTTGCACCTTGATTTAAAAAGTTCCAAGGATTTTATGTCCTTCAGATGACTTGGCAAAGAGTTCCACAGCTTGGTCCCATAAAATGCAAATGTTTTTGTATAAAGCTTGCCTTGCCCTCCAGGGCATACGAATGATTTATGTGAAGAAGATCGAGTGTTGTGGTTGTGCAGTTCGGAAGAGCGTAGGAACATATTGGTCAAGTATGGAGGGGCTATATTTGATTCAATTTTGAACATCATCATGCAAGAATTATACTCAATCCGTTGGTATATTGGAAGCCAGTCTAGATCGATAAAAAGGGGTTTGCAATGAGTTCTTCTGCTTACAGAAAATATCGTTCGAGCACATCGTTTTTGTAGCTTTAGCAAAGATTCAAGTTGGTTACCAGAAAAGTTGTGCAATAAAGGGGAACAATAATC
>REGM01000464.1:102834-125561 GCA_004194415.1 Aurelia aurita
TCTGTTTTATCGAATTTTTCTCAGATAGATTTTTTAAACTGTATTCTACAGCTTCCGTTTGCTGTATATCTTATAAGCACAACAATCGAAAGAATCTTGATCGCAACAAATTCATCTTTTCTGTTCTGTTGTGCGTGATGACGGAAAACATCACCATCAACAACTTTCTGATCACTTAGCTTAGGCCAATTTGAGAAACACTAAAACAACGGTATGAAATAGTCTCATGATCTGAAAAATTATATCAATTTTCAATGGGACGTAATTAGAAAACGTCCAATGGACATTCCAGACTGATAACTTTGCTTCGCGCGCGGAAGAAATTCCGCGCGCAGTTGATGGTCTGACGCGCGCAGCCTCTATTTCATGCGCGCATTTTTTTAATATGTAAGATCGACTTATTGCGGAGGCGCATGCGCTTCTGCTGCTGGCAACAACGGCACACGTGCGCAAAAGGGGGCTTCTCGTACGTGGCTTCTTGATCTTGGACTCTGTGATGAAACTAAAAGTTTTGTTCTCAACGATGTTTTGAACAACAAATGCTTTCCCGAAATCAAAGACTGATAATGGAAGGTAAGTGATCAGTAACAAAACATTTGATCCATAAGTAAGGGCCTATTTTTTTGTTTTTTTTCCAAAATCGCATGTTTTTTTCCAAAATGCAAAAGCGCACATTTATCGTTCGGAAAAAATCTTCCGTGCGCACTTTGCGAAGTTAGCAGTCTGGTGGACATTTAGCGTGAAAGAATCAATTTGTAAGTGCGGGCCCCTAACCAACTACTAGCCTACATTGGCATTGTTTTATTATTTTTATCAAGCTGGCGAGGATTTAATGAGTTCAAGCAGATTTAAAACTATGCATGTTGTTGTTGTTGATTCATTTCGTTTAGCTGAGAATACAGACAATCCCGCCCTACCTAGTGGTATTGGAATTATTCTTGCTTTGGAAATAAGCAACTAATTTTGCAACTGGAATTGTATGCATGCTGTGAACTCAGGTTGAGCTGCTCATTCCCAAGCGAAAGGTGAAAAGCATTCCTATGTTTGTCGTGTCTTTTTTTTGGCCTAAAAATAAAACTGAACATCAAAGTGTCGAAGTTGCTTTTATTTATCGAATGAAAACTGAGTAAGATCAATACCACTTTACGATAGTCGATCATCAATAATACATACGGAGTAATCTACTCTCTTCTTTGCAATTTTCTTTTCATTCTGCATTTTCTCATCATTCCCTTCCATTTTGAAGCAACCGCCGTTTCTTTCCTGTTTTGTTTTGGCGCTCAAAATCCTGCAGTCTCTTCTTCAATACGAGTTTGTCTGCGCACGCGTGTTTGAGTCAACGTTTGCAGAGATCCAAAATGGCCGTCGAAGATGTTGCTGAAAAGAGACCAGGTAATAAATAAATGCCTTTAATTTTGATTGATTGGACTATTTTTGTTTATGAATTAATTTTTTCTATCGGCTTCATATTCTAGAACATCGATGCATAGCATAAATTCTCAGAAATTCTCAGGTTAATTAGACAAGGCTCAACTTACATACATGATAACTCAACAAAACAACAAACAACGACGACCACAAAATAGAATTTAAAAAGCATTTTTAACATGAGTTGAATAAATGCAAAAGATAGGCAACTAAGTCTAAGATCCATATTGTCAAACAGGGTGATGTTGTTTAGCAGGAATGCCAGGACTGCATTTGTTGCTGTTCGCGGAGAATATATTCTCCGCGCAATCTTTGAGAAAATAATAGGACCTTTTGTTCTTCTATTGTTTTCATCTGCACACTTCTCCGTGCAAGAAACAAAGAATGCAATCTGGCAGGCAGGCCTGGCTGTGAGCATTCTCGCAGGCGAGCGGTATAGTCAGGCGGGCGATTTTCAGTATACCCAAAATCGTTAAGAAATTTGTATGGATAAACGGGGAATGTAATATTGGTCTTTAAACAGCTAACTTTTCAAAACAAGAAGGCCAGTCTCGGGCAGAAATGCAACAATAGTAGTTATTATAGTCGTAAATCAACCGCACTTTCACTAGCGAGGTTATGAACAGAACTAAATATAAGATGTAAATATAAGATGAAGTATTAAATACAGTGTAGAATCCTTCCCATCTATCTCCTCATGTTAGTTCCAAGAGCAGCCCTGTTGTCATACTTTTCAAAAGTCTTTAGCGCATCGCAAGACTTTTTCAATTGGCGTTTGAAAGAACATAATCTGGTGTAAATGAAGCCATTCAAAAAATAAGTGCCCCAGTAGCTATTTAAAACTGACGTGAAGGCGAGCGATGAGTAGCTCCCCTCGGCCACCCGAGGCGAGCGCGGGGGCGGGCAAAATGGGGGTGTTGCGCATACAGGCAAGAAACTGTGAATAAGAAAGAAACTCAGACTTTTGTGACAAGTCTAGAAGTACTAGGGCTACGGTATTTTGTTTGGCGATTCAACATATATTCAAAACATCATCTCTGAAAGCAAGCAGATCGCTTGGAAATTGGATGAATCTGGTATAAAATGAATTATAAACCATCAAGAATCAACTGTAAAATATTTAACAAAAACTTTTGTATATATCTGTATATATATATATATTATAAATATATAAATTATTTATATATATATAAATAATTTTTATTTAATGTCATGGTTGTTGACCCCTACCCATTAACATTGGAATGATGCTAAGCGTGGACAAAATTGATATTTGACTGACCCCTTAGCCTATTTTATATGTCACAGCAACTTCTACTCCAGGCTGGAAAATTTTTGAAGTGTGCACAAGATATAATGCATGCAAGAACATTTGTGCTACCCTCACAAATTACCAATAAACAAAAGATTAGGTCCAGGCCTGGCCATAAGAGTTTTAGCAGGAGAGCAGTAAATGACTCTCCTGGTAATGCGAAGTGAGTTATTACTAAATGAATAAGTAGAAAACAAAGGAAAAAAATATTTCAAGGCAAGCAATTTACTATTTTTGACAGTTTAGGAGGGCCATCTACAGCTCCCCTCCAGCATTTGAGGGGAGGGAGCCTGGAGGGGAACGAGAGCTATGGCTCTCAGACCTGGCCGTTTGAGGCGAGCGATCGGGCGCGCCCGCCTCTTCACGCACCTCATGGTCTCGAGACGCGTGATATGTTGCACGCCTAAAAAGACTTCACCTTCAAATCACGCACCTCGGCTTTTATCATCGAGGGAACTGGTGTATTTATTGTTGCAATCTGACATCTTTTTGTGGAAGGGAATTCACTCAATTGGTTTATTATTTAAAAGAAATACGATATTGATGCTTAATCCTTCTCTCAATCCTTGCTATTTCCCGTCTTTGATAATGACTAATGACTGACACAATATCATCATTCTGATAAGGTCGCTGGAAGGTCAAACCACATGGCGACCAAAACCACTAAAGTTGCAGTTGGAGGACATGGCGTCCTAAACCAAAGAACCCTGCTTGACTAAGTTCCAGTGTTTAATCATCAGCTCGCTTTTCTTTTGGCTGCCACTCTTTTGGCTGCCACTCTTTTGGCTGCTACTCTTTTGGCTGCCACTCTTTTGGCTGCCCCACTTTTGGCTGCAAATGAGAAGCATGTGCACTTAATTTGATCTGAAAGGCTTGAAGATATTCAATTCAATATAGCCGTGCAAAGACAATGGACTTTGACACGTGCCGCACCATATTTGGGTAACTCATCTACGTCAACAGGAAATACTGATATCTGATTGGCTAGAATAGCTTATATGTTTACATTCTCTTTAACGATTGAATAGTAGTGGTCATCAAACGGCCTAAATACGAGTGTTGGACAAAGAATGTAACACGGATGAAAAAAAGATAGTTTGTATTGCTGTTACCGTTCAAAATATAATCAAATCTTGTTATTTCAACGCATTTCCAGTCTTGTTTGCATTACCAAGTATTGGGGCCAAGTGCTTAAACACTCGTTTCTTTGTTCTTAACCTCTAAAATCCCTCTTTTACAGAGCAATATCAAAAGCTTGAAATCACGCTCCTAGGTTAGCGAGGCGCGTGATTTACTGCGTGCCACTAAAATTGCTTATGGCCAGGTCTGGCTCTCCTCAAACGGCCAGGGCTGTATGTCATTACATTGATACAGTAGATTGTTTTCAACTTCAGACACTATGAAATTTACCATGAAAGTCATACTTAGGCCATCATCTCAACTTAAGCATGCAAAATACAAACTTTCCATTATGGCACTACTTTGGGGTCAACTTATTGTATTGATGAATGAATTTCCAAATTGACATGATAAAGGTTCATGCAATTAAACATTCGCACACCATCAGCAGCTAAAAGCACGCTTCAGATGACATTCTCTAACTTATTACTTTCTTCTAAAAAATTTGCCACTAATTCGCCAATTCACCAATTTGCTGCATAATTTGCCACAAAATCGTTTTGGTTTCAAATGCCGTATTTATTTGTATCAAATTGAAATGGATGGTTTCATTAATTCTTGAATGAGTGGGAGTACGACATTGGTTTGGTTTGCATATGGATGTATACATCAGGGCTTTAACGGTTTGTATTTCTCTTCTAGAACAAGAAAATGCCGAAACAGAGACTGAAACAAAAGATCCTGCTGAAAATAAAGCCGTATCTGTAAATCAAGAAAAAAAGGCTGGTGACACTGATAATGCAGATCAAAGTAAAAAGGTGAAGTATAAACTTTGTACCAGGTGTCCCAAAAAAAAACGCAACAGATTTGATCTGGGCTAGCGACAAGAATTTAGATCGAATAAACCCCCAATTATTTTTGAAGTAATCCTTGATAGTTGACTTGAAGATAAATACCTTGTTTGTTGATATTGGTACATTCTACATTGAGAGCTGAAATATTAATCTTGAAAGTCCAAATTTGCCTCCACCTCCAAACCAGAGCTTTTAGGTTTTGGCCTATACTGCAAATGCGCTGTTTTGGGAATCTCCTGAATCATAGCGAAATACAAGCAAGAAGACTTGTGCTTAGGAACATATTTGAATAGAAATCCAAACTTAACTTGACAATCAGATTCACTAATTTAGTCCCGAAGAGACATCTTTCTTCATTCTACAAAAAGTTCAAATTACTTTGTCTAATAAATCAGCGGAATGGTTCTCTTGGGTGTGAAAATAAATTATTTCGTGCAATCTTCATTGCTTGAATGAAATGCATTTTGTATCTTCTATCTTGGAATTATTACAAAACAAGCAATCGTATACACCCAAGGGAAGTAATTTCCACGGATAAGATCTTTAAAAATGATCACTCACTCGTTCTTGGATTATTATTTGTGTAGGTGCATTTTGATTGAAGAAAGCTATTCCTTGGTGACTGTATGCATTCACATGTTTGTCAATTCTCAGCTTTCAAATTTCTATTCAAATGTGTGCCAAAGCATGGATCCTTGTTCACAACTACTATGCTATGTCTATGGTCGAGGAGATTCCCCTAAACAGCGCTTTTGAAGTATAAGCCAAAAACCTAAAAGCTCTGGTTTGGAGGTGGGGGCAAATTTGAACTTTCAAGATTAATAATTCAACTCTCAATGTGCCAATGTCAACAAACAAGGTATTTATCTTCAAGTTAACTATTGAGGATTACTTAAAAAATTATTAGGAATTGATTCAACCTAAACTCTTGTCGACACCCGGTTTATAAATCAAAATCATATTGAATCTGTCTCTTTACTACGGGGTGAGTAAGAAAAATGCACAACGTTTGAAAATATACTGCTCCCTAAATATCAAGGCAATAACCTGTGTTATCATGTAACTTCCTCTTCGGAGGATGGAATCCCCTTGAATAGTTTGTTATGCTAGTGAGCATGACTGTCACGTGCTAAAGCGTGTTCAAGTCATTGCTGTAAGGTGGGAATATTAGGTCAATTTTATCATGATTTTAGGATGTGTTTTAGGTTTCTTGAGGGACTTTCTCAAGAAAATCACTTATAAAAATCGGAATGGATTTCTCATTTCAGCCATGAAAAATTCTAAAATTAATTTGTACATGTTGGCTATTCAATACAATATCACAAAGTTGTATCGCTTTTGATACTTAGGGAGCAATATCCTCCCAAATGGTGTGTGTTTCCTTACCTACCAATTATACCTCTTGAGAACACTGCATTTTATTGTCCTCTTTTGTGATAAAAGAAAATGCTTTAAACTGTTATAATGTGGAATTTCAAGTCCTTCTTGGGAAATTTATACATTTATTATTATTTATCCTTTGAAAACCATTTTCAGAGTGAAAAAATACTAGTCATTGCCAGAATAGGATGACATTTGTGTTCACTTTCTATTAAAACAGTACATCAGCTTTGATGGAATGTCAGTTTCTTAAAGAGAAGCAACAGAGATAAAAGTCCTACGCAGAAGGGGTCTAGGGGTATTCTATTATTAGCCTATTGTATTTGATGATTTTGACACATGCGTGGATATTGTTTAGCCAGAGGCACAATGGCGTGCGTAGGAGTTTTCTTTGTCAGATTTCAGTGGCGGACACTAGGGAGCGAGGGGCTGCGGTCAGCCCCCCAATGTTGGGAAGAACAATGACATTTTGTTTGAAAGCAATATAAATAGACAGTTATTTTTAACTGAAACAATAGCTCCCTCCTAATATTTGGCAAATTGTCTGCCACTGTCCTATTTATAGATTACCTCCACTTTGCTCTGTTCATTCACTTTAATAACTTCATTGTTAGGGCATCTACAGTAATATTGTGCTACTACTTACTATACTGTATGCTAGCATAGGTTCCAAATCTTTAAAAAGGTTATTGTAAAATTCTGTGACCTAGTTCTTTGAATGGAATGGCTTGAAAGAAACTTTAGCTACTTTGTAATAATTCTACCGTTGGACTTTTCAGAAATCTTCAATATTTTCAGANATAAAATAATAATGGGTTCGGTTTATGGACGACGAAGGCAAGGGAAGGCAAAAAAGTAGATGGGTAGATGGAGTAAAGAGAGCAGTCAGACTGACAAGTTGAGATGTCTGCTACATACGGTTGAGATGTTGAGATGTCTGACTATTGTTAAAAATGCTGCCACACCCACAGCTGTTCAGGATCCCTGAACTACCTGTTTAAAGAAGAAGATCATGAAGTCCAATGATAGAGTTACTCCAGCATAGGTTCCAAATCTTTAAAAAGGTCTGTAAAATTCTGTGACCGATTTCTTTGAATTGAATGGCTTGAAAGAAACTTTAGCTACTTTGTTATAATTCTACCAAGGACTTTTCAGAAATATTCAATAATTTCATAATTATATATATATAGTGTTTTTCCTCTTTTTTAAGAATTCAAGAAAATTTAAAAAAAGCTTAAAACCATCATAATTTCTAAAAATTTTGAGGAAACATAGAATAATTTTCGAGAAGAACATTGTTTATGAATGTCTACAATATGGCATCAATCAAAAGTCTCTCACCCTTATGGTTTATGATTTCGAAATTTGATGACGTCACATCCTCAAATTAGTTGAAATCTAAAATGTGCTGTAATTTCGAAAAATGTTGCAGATTTCAGGAAGTCCAATGGTAGAATTATTACAAAGTAGCTAAAGTTTCTTTCAACCCATTCGATTAAAAAAAATATGTCACTGAATTTTACACCAACCTTTTTACTTCAATTAAAGATTTGGAAACCTATGCTCTGTATGCTGCTGTTCAGCATATAATGATTTGATCAGGTATTTGACAACAAATCGCTTTGTTTTACTTTTTATTTACTTTCTGGTTGCTCTTTTCTATTTTCATTCATTTGTTGAATCTATTTATATACCTTTTTACTTCTAATTCCTCCATTGATTAGGTAGCCTAGGGTAGATACAGTAGTAGTTACAGCTTGTCAAGTTTGCTCTTTTGCAATTTCTTGAAGAAATTTTCTGATCAATATAATCCTACTTGATTCAATAGACATCAAAGGAGGCCGGTGGAAAGAAGAAGAAGAAGAAGAAAAAGAAGAAAAAATCCACTCAAATACAACAAAAGGTTTTTGATATATATATACTGTATATATATATATATATATATATATATATATATATATATATATATATATATATATANATCAGGTATTTGACAACAAATCGCTTTGTTTTACTTTTTATTTACTTTCTGGTTGCTCTTTTCTATTTTCATTCATTTGTTGAATCTATTTTACCTTTTTACTTTTAATTCCTCCATTGATTAGGTAGCCTAGGGTAGATACAGTAGTAGTTACAGCTTGTCAAGTTTGCTCTTTTGCAATTTCTTGAAGAAATTTTCTGATCAATATAATCCTACTTGATTCAATAGACATCAAAGGAGGCCGGTGGAAAGAAGAAGAAGAAGAAGAAAAAGAAGAAAAAATCCACTCAAATACAACAAAAGGTTTTTGATATATATATATATATTGTTTGACTATTTTGATTGAATATTATAAATTAGAGGTGTTCTTCAGATCGAATTGGTACTCATTAATCCAAGGGATGGCTCAAATGCCTGATCCAAATCCGATCCATTCCAAACCTTAAAATTCACTTCCACTCCAAGTCAGTCTGATGATTGTCTTTAAAAATCCAATCCGATCCGATCCGAAAAAATCCAAGCATTTGAATACAGAAAATGGAGTAAAAGAAATAAGTCCTTTGCTTTGAGAAACTACAGTATATTCACATAAATGGTCTTCACAAGCACAGAAAGAGATGAAGATAATATGGCATATTGTGGACATAAACGAGACGATTACAATCTTAATGTGTTTGTTTAACATTTTTCAGGAGAAAAGGCTTGATTTTCCTGTGGTAATAATTGTTGATCCTATCCTATCCGAAAAAATCTGCCCATAATTTGATTGAATCCAATGCTAATTACCATACAGTAGCTGTATTCTATTCTATTCCAAATCAGATCAGATTTGATCGCATTTGGACTTGGTTTCCAGTCGGATTTGCATGTTCTATTAGAAATATACGCCAAAAAAGTATCCACTTTTGACAAGCCACAATTAATCGTATAGAAGGCAGATTTTGTCAGTTCATGATCTAATCTTATTCAAAATTTCAAATAATGCTTCTTGATTTTTACCTTTCAGTGGGGCCTACTTTCCCAGCTATAAGCGATTCCTTGAAAATTGTTGGCTTGGAAAGTTGACTAGCCAAAGAGAATGCTAATTTTTAACAACACAAAGAATTTTTGAAATTATTAAAAGCGAATAGGTAGCCAAAAATCTCAGATAATGATTGAGTATAATTTGGGATTTTGGCTAGAGATTAAATGAACAATCTTCAAGATTTGCCTTACTGTAGGTACAACGATTTATTGTGTCCTGTCAAAAGTGGATACTTTTTTGTCACACCTGGTATTTGAATAATGTGAATATTGGCAAGAAGACATCAGGCCTCAAATTATTTCTGCTTCAAATATACATCTAGTTTTTGGAGGCATTTACAGTAACGAAATTATTTGCATAAATGTATGACAACAATTATCAATAGAGAAATAAGCATTAGATATGACAAATTGTATCAATATTGAGTCAAACTTGCATACAGTAAATCAGATTGCTTTGCGTTGGAAAAAGATGCTTAAACTCACTCCAAGTCTGACTTACAGTGCAGCACATTAACATGACAACAAGACTTTTTAATAATTTTCAAGAATTCTTCACATTCTGATAAAGATTCTTGATTGGTATGAAAACCTTTTGCAAAATTTTAAACAAGAATTATTTGTTATTCCAATGAGAAATTAAAACTCTTCTCAATAATCTTTAACATTTCTTGAAAATTCTTAACCAAAAAAACGGTGTTAATGTGAACAATGCCTGTGCTGTATGTTTGCAATAAAATGTTAAGTGGTACAAACTGATAGCACTTTCAGGGTTGTCTGAGTTGAAAAATATCGGACCAATGGGAATCAGACTTATGCAAGGTCAACTATATATGTGATACATCCTTTTGCTCATTGAACAGCTTATATTGAGTCTTTGAAGTATTTCTTCTAATCCCTCTTTGTTTTGCACATTCACAGAACGAAAGTCAGCCAGCAACACGGATTGATGATGGCCCTGAAATTGAATATGTCCCAGAAACTTTTGATCTGCAAATGAATGACCCAAATTATGCGGCATTTGCAAAGATATTTGAAGCATTTCAGGTATATAAAGCATAGTTTTATATGGCAGTCAATGATTTCCTCTTTTAGATAAGATTAAAACTCTCATTTAAAATGACTGTTTTTAAAGGTTTATGCAGTTAAAGAGATTACTTATATACATGTATTAATTACCCATTATTGTTGAAAACATGAGTGAAAAGGTGTAAAGTTTGCATGCCATTTTAAAAAATCTTAGTATGCGAACAGGGTTTATGATCAGCCTTAAAAAGAGCAATTCAACAAGCCCTTAAAGTAGAAAGTGACAAATTAACTTTATCATTGTAATTCTCTCATGGCTTAGATGCCTGTGTTATCTGACAGAAATTGAAATATTGCAATATTTTCAAAAATGTGCCAGGAAAGCATTACCTGATCAAACAGATCTTGAATATTGAAGCTTGATTTTGATGGTACATGGTTGGACCCTGGATGTCACATCCGTGAAAATTATTAGAATGAGGATGATTTATTTTAATGATATAGATAAAGGAGTGTCTGTGTTTCGTAGTGTGACTTAAGGGAATTGACAGAGTTAAAAGAGGCTGAAGACAACTCTATTTTTGGAGGTATCATTATCAAAGACGCATGACTTTGTTCAAGCAAAGAGACAATAGGCATGTGTGTGTCTTTCTTTAGTCCATTGAAGGCCTGATCCACTTATCTCCATCTAATGAAGTTAATTACTTTGCATCATGTACTCTAATGTTGTTTGAGTTTGATTTTCGAATTGTTGATTGATAATGGTTGTTATTTTTTCAGCTTGCAGAAGAGGTTAAAGAAGTGAAGAAAGAAGTGATAAAAGAGGTAATAAATCAGTTCAGTTCATTATTTACATTCTCATACATACAAAGTAATCACTAAGCAAAATTAAAATACACGATAAAACTAAAAATACTACATGTTATCAGAGAAAAGAAAAATTACACATATAGATAAAAAATGTGTGTATATATATAAGAATGACTTAAAGGAGGAGCTCTCTAAGTAGGTATACTAACGAGATACTAACGGGAGCCCCCCTCTTGCAGAAGATAATAAAGCATGCATAACGTTGTTGAAGTATTTTCACTTTCCAAACAATTGCTAAATTAGTGGGCAGATCCAGGGGTTGGCGTGACTTATTGTAAATGAGAGATCTTGTTGTTATGAATAGTGTATTATCGAAGTTTTCCCAGCTTTTTTCGTCTTTTCTCTGAAAAGGTCGACATTCAAACGTGTAGCTAGTGCAAAATGACCGTCGCTGGGCATCGTTCTCAAACGTTCGTGCGCTGTGACGTCATATGCACCCCGAACAAAGCTGATGTATTGTTTGCCCTTAAATCGTTGCTAGCCTCCTTGTGATGCAGCAGTACGAAATAGCGCCCCAAATATGGATAGTTTATGCCTAAACTAGCTGTTAACCTTGTTAAGTGAAGTGCTGCGTCTGTCTTTGTGGCTTTAATTTTGTATAGACGCAGAAGTCATAACAGTTTCTGGTAAGCAGGAGCATTGAGGTATACTGGTTGTAATGTGGTATAATACATTTGTCATTTAAAACACATGCATACGAAGTTATTTTCGAGTTACAGAAACGCCAGAACGTATCCACTTGGTTGCAGAGGAGCTTTGGTGCGACCTCAAAGATGACAGTTGCTAGGAACCTTGTAGCTACTTAAAATCAAATTTCACATACTATTGCTTAGCGAAGAGCAAACTTTCCCTGCAGATCGCGCCAAAAAGATGAACACAGAAATACTCGTGGACAGCTTTGAATCATTTTGATAAACGTCAATAGGATTACATGTGAAAATTTTAGAGGAACGTTTTACACTCTTTAAAAGCTAAGCATTCGAAGACGAAGCATCATCAACGATACAACTAATCTAATTGGCTGCATTCTAGTGCTGCTGTTTTACAAGACGCTCTTCCCTTTCAGATTCAATTTCATTTGCTCGCTTTTTGGCTGCATTCGAACGCTTTCTTGAAAGTCGCTCTTGTCTTTCCGATTCACTTTCATTTTCATATTTTGTGGCTTTATGCTGTTGAATTTTGCAAGTCGCTCCTGTCTTTCAGATTCACTGCGTTTTTACGTTTGCTGGCCACAAATTGACGTAATTTTTTGAGTTTGTGTTGCTGTTCACTTTCAATATAGCTCTCAGTGGAAATTTTCCTTGTTCTTGGATTAATAAATAGATAAATATTGAAATATGAGAAAAAAATATTAATGGGGTAAATTCCTGTGACTCTGAAGAATTCAGATTATGAAATGTGACAGAAACCACTTCAAAGAAAGTAGCATTCAGAGCAGTGGCTAACAAGCGCAGGTAATTTTGTAAGGAAACTATGTTTCTTAAATTTAACAGCACTGCCTTGCCATTTATATCCGGCATGCCAAAAGAGTTTCTAGCATGAGAATCAAATACATAAAACCCTGAGTTGGCATTGTGAATAATAGATACCATGAAAATTGCATTGTTGTTATTTGTAAAGACATTCTCAAGTGCTGTATGCAAAGGAATGAATGGTGAATAATTATTATCTTGTGCATTACTGAAGAAAGAGCCTTGGGAAACATTACCAACACTAATTGGGCTTCCTGACCCATTAGACTAATTTAATTTGCTGTTTGTTTCAGTGGGTGGTTTTGCAGTAGTAGCTTTTGTTGCCACAATGGGCAATTCACTGTTTATCACCACAAACCACAATGGGTGATTCACTTTTTCTTTCCACAATCTGCCTATTGTCCTTAGTTCTTTTGTTCTCTTCAACTTTCGCTCGTTGTTGTTGTTGTTGGCGACCCAGTCGGTGGTCGTCTGCCTTCCCGCCCGTCCTTGATTTGTCAATGTATCTCGTATAGATAGCTCCTTCGCTTCGCTTCGCAGCAATTTTCAAAAGTCTTGGTCTTAAAACTGCCTTTAAGTGCGTGAAAAGGTAACGAGACGTTAAAGTCTTGCCTAAACGGTTTTTTTATGACATCATTTCAAATAGCCCTAGATTTATCCTTTAAAGAAGAACAATTTAAATGAAAACAGAACAACGTCCAAAAGCATCAAAAGTCTATGAGTTTGTAAGTTGCATGCAAATGCTGTAGTTTTGGAACAAATTCCTATTAAAGTCGCACCTGTCCAGGCTGTGACTGTTTTTATATAAAATTAACATTGTGTATTATGAGAATGTAGCCGTACCTACAGCCCTATAATTTTTACCTTCTCCCGTGTTCACAGCTCCCAGCCTTATTCGGGGAGTGAAGAGAAGCGTCTGCAAATTTTTTAACAATATACTATTCTACCAGCGTCCTGATACATTATAGTCTAATTTGAAAACTTTTTTTTTTTCAGGCTCCAGTCAAAAAGCTAGAAGAGAAGGATCCTATTTTTGAGGAAGATGATATGGAAAGGGTATGTTCAAATTTATTCTGTTTGTAAGAGAGACATGTGCCCGAAACATGACAATGTTAATGTTATAGATCATTGAACTGAGAATAAAAATTACAGCGACTTGATAATTTATATTTTTGATTTCCCTCATCTTTCATTGTTGTCTAATAACCTTACTCAATCATCCAATCGTGTATGATAACTTATTATAGCTACTCGATTCTTCTTTGAACTATTGCTAGAATATTTTTAATGATGTTGTCTTAACTTCACCTTTTACAGGATGAAAGCGGGCCAAAGAAATCGAAAAAGAAACTAAAACGAGAAAGCAGGCTCACAGTGGCACAATTAAAGCAGGTTTGACTTTTTCTTTCCTAATGTAACTGGAGATTCCTAGGGATTTTAGAGTACCGTAAAAGCTCTATTAAGCCCTCGGGAGGCTTATTTAATTTCGGAGGCTGCAGAGGGGGCTTATTAGAGAGGGGGCTTATTCACAAAGTCAAATGTCGAGACTAAAAATGTTGGGTTTTTTGGGTCTTCCACTTCATATTTTCCGAAATCAACAGACGATTTTGCGAGTAAAAAATGCAAATTCAACGTAGCGTTGAACCCGAACCACACGAAAATTTTGAGTTCAATTTCCTTAGTTCAACAAATGAAAGCTTTGGTAGAATTTTGTATTTCATATAAGCGTTGTGGGGCTTAATGGAGAAGGTTCTTATTTAAAATGTTGGCTGCTAAGGGAGGGACTTATCAGAGAGGAGGCTTAATAGAGAGGGGGGCTAAATAGAGCTTTCACGGTAAATTATAACATCTTANCTCCCGTGTTCACAGCTCCCAGCCTTATTCGGGGAGTGAAGAGAAGCGTCTGCAAATTTTTTAACAATATACTATTCTACCAGCGTCCTGATACATTATAGTCTAATTTGAAAACTTTTTTTTTTTCAGGCTCCAGTCAAAAAGCTAGAAGAGAAGGATCCTATTTTTGAGGAAGATGATATGGAAAGGGTATGTTCAAATTTATTCTGTTTGTAAGAGAGACATGTGCCCGAAACATGACAATTTTAATGTTATAGATCATTGAACTGAGAATAAAAATTACAGCGACTTGATAATTTATATTTTTGATTTCCCTCATCTTTCATTGTTGTCTAATAACCTTACTCAATCATCCAATCGTGTATGATAACTTATTATAGCTACTCGATTCTTCTTTGAACTATTGCTAGAATATTTTTAATGATGTTGTCTTAACTTCACATTTTACAGGATGAAAGCGGGCCAAAGAAATCGAAAAAGAAACTAAAACGAGAAAGCAGGCTCACAGTGGCACAATTAAAGCAGGTTTTGCTTTTTCTTTCCTAATGTAACTGGAGATTCCTAGGGATTTTAGAGTACCGTAAAAGCTCTATTAAGCCCTCGGGAGGCTTATTTAATTTCGGAGGCTGCAGAGGGGGCTTATTAGAGAGGGGGCTTATTCACAAAGTCAAATGTCGAGACTAAAAATGTTGGGTTTTTTGGGTCTTCCACTTCATATTTTCCGAAATCAACAGACGATTTTGCGAGTAAAAAATGCAAATTCAACGTAGCGTTGAACCCGAACCACACGAAAATTTTGAGTTCAATTTCCTTAGTTCAACAAATGAAAGCTTTGGTAGAATTTTGTATTTCATATAAGCGTTGTGGGGCTTAATGGAGAAGGTTCTTATTTAAAATGTTGGCTGCTAAGGGAGGGACTTATCAGAGAGGAGGCTTAATAGAGAGGGGGGCTAAATAGAGCTTTCACGGTAAATTATAACATCTTACAGTAGCAAAACAAGGAATGTAATGATAATGTCCTAAATGAAAATAGCAAAGAAGTTACACCGTTCTCACAATCTGTAAAGGCATTAACCTTAATCTAGAGAACTACTGTCACTAAATCTTCAAATAACATCAAAATGCTGTATTAAAAATGTAAACCCAGGGTAATCCTCATCGTTCGGTTTTGCGCAGTAGCTCATTCATGTTGGATGCCCCTGGTTTGCCATGGTCTTCACCTTCTGTTATGCTTTCGTTCTTTTGTCTGGACTTATAGAAACATGGCTTGCACTACGCATGCGCAAATCAGAGTTTACTTGAATCTATTTATTCTTGGCAATAGGGCGATCTTGCAGTATCCTCAACAAGATGGTTGGTTTGAAGGTCTTTTCAAAAAACTGGCGAAAAGAGTAAAACTTTTAATCCGATCTTTCGTCTTCTAATTAATGTTTTGATTCTCTTTCTCCATAGCTTGTCCATCGACCAGATGTGGTAGAAATGCATGATGTAAACGCCAAGGATCCTCGACTATTAGTTTATCTTAAGGTATGTACAGTAATAAGTAACAAGTAAAAGTGACAATTGTACTTCCCATGCAATCATGAAATGTTAAGGTAAACACACTGAATCTGAAATGTTTCTTCCTTTAAGCCTAGTTCACATTGGGTCGTTAGAGTCGCTGGAGTTGATGGGGTCGTTAGAGTCACTGGGAACGAATGACTCAAAAGCCCCAAAAGACTGAATGTGAACGGGAAAAACTCTGTCGTTAGGGTAGTCAGGGTTGTTAAGGAGCTTGTTTTCGCTGTCTACATTCAGCCTTTTGGGTCTTTTGGGTCGTTGTGGCCATTTGTTGCAACAAATCTACCGACTTATAAACGACCTAATGTGAACCAGGTTTTGTGATTTTCCACTTCATAGTTATTTATGTGTGTGTGTTTTCTTCCACAAATCACCAAATCAAGCGAAATCACCAAATCAAGCGAAATCACCAAATTCAGAAAACCGGCTTTTCTCGGAAAACCGATTTTTTTCTGTAGATGTACCGAATTATCTCCTGAAAAACAGTTTATCTTAGCTAAATTCACCAAAATCAGACGATCTCTGTTTTTCTGGGGAAAAAAGGAAGTGTAAACATTGAAAGGTATAAACAAAATGACATTTCCCCTTCAAGAATTTCTGATATTATTTGCAAGCTTTCCATCTCTTGCAAACCGATTGCTTTCAAATTTCAGCATTTTTTTATTTTTTTTATACATTCCAATAAAAAATTTACAATAAATATTACTAGCTACGCTACTTACAAATTACTATACAATACTACTAAAACGATTCCACGAGGAGCAAAAGGCAATATCTACCCCACGGCCATTACATAGAAGTAAACAACAGCATGGTACACCACTTTATCGAATATCCGCCACTATATACGTTTGCTTCACTTTCAGCAAATTTGGTAATCCAACCTGAGCTTTATCCTATGTTATTTCATTTGATCATTCATTATCAAATAATCTATTTAGAGCTTATGAGTATTATATAATTGAATTTACGAACAAATGTTGTATTCAAATGCATAATTTTCTTCCAGGCTTATAGAAACACAGTACCAGTTCCACGACATTGGTGCTTTAAAAGGAAATATTTACAGGTGATGATTATGCTATGCCATTTCCTAACAAACATGGGATATGATTTTTTGCAAGGTCTATAGAAGACCATGTTCATCCTACGCACTCCGTTATCAAGGTCTCCATTTGTAGCTGCTCTCAAATGGTTGACTTTGAAATTTTATTGCCTGATTAACAGCCTTCAATACCCGATCTTGCGTTTTACGACATGCCCAGATTAAAGGATTTTTAAACAAGTATCGTCCTACATAACTATACGCACGTGATCAAAACAATTTGCTTCCTGATTTAGAAAGATACTCTATCCAAGACTAAAGATTTATTGTTGATGATAACTTGTTGAGAATTTTAAAATTCTTAAGCCGATATGACTTTATACTTCACCATAATGTGTTTGTTTTAGACGGAGACATTTTTATATCTTTTGATAAAGTTTCACTTTTAACTGACACAATATGTGTAGATTTGTAAATTTTTGCTGATACATTTATGAACTATTATCATCTTTTTCAGGGGAAAAGAGGTTTTGTCAAGCCTCCATTTGAACTACCAGAGTTTATCAAGGTAATCTTAATTGTACATAATATGGCATTGTTGCTTTATAGGCTTGGATCTTAGATTCTACCTGGACTATAACCTAAGTCCCTTGTATCCCTGCGGTAAACCTTGCTCAACAGGGACTCGTGATGCAACAGTGAAAAATATGATCCTGCTTAGGCCCATTTTCAGCTCGCAAAGACGAGCTGCAGCAAAATACCCATTCTGCAAACAGTTAATGACGAACACTTGACATACTTGAGTAATATAGAGTTCATACTGTCGATTGGAGCTTGAATCACGTTGGAATTCATGAAATCCTGTGAGCTGATTGCCACCACAATTTCTTGTGTGTGAGCAAGGGTGTCAGGACACCGATTAATTAACTAATAAATAATTATTACCTTGTTTTGTTTGTTGTCTTCTTTGTTTTGTCTCTCCTTGCCTCGTGAGCTCAAATGAACAACCGCCTAATTTAGGCCAATGGCTTTCTCGAAGCTAACTTCCTTGTATTCCTGTGTGTATGTGCGCCTTCGCAGAAGAAAGGGTTTTGCGGTTTAAAACCCTTTCTTCTGCGAAGGCGCACATACACACAGGAATACAAGGAGGTTAGCTTTGAGAAAGTTGTTGGCCTAAATTAGGCGGTTGTTCATTTGAGCTCACGAGGCAAGGAGAGACGAAACAAAGAAGACAACAAACAAAACAAGGTAATAATTATTTATTAGTTAATTAATCGGTGTCCTGACACCCTTGGTGTGAGGTACTAAATAGGGTCAATTTTTTCAGAGTAATATTATATGAGTCTCTGTTGACCGAAGTGACATCATGAATCAAGACCACTGGGAAACGAGAGACTCAGGTAGTCAGTCTAGATTCTACCCTAGTGTCCACCAATATAATCGCTTTGAGAAATCTGCAACGATTGTCTCAACTGACATCAAAATGTTTCCTCAGTTTTGTCAGTGATCAATTACTTTTAACAATGATAGCATTTTGTTCCCATCGGAGTGATATAATAGCCTGATGGTTATTATAGATGCAGTTTCGCATTATTGATTAAAACCATGCCGTATTCAAAACGTACATATTTTGCAAAGGAAAAATCGTTTGATCTTGAATGTTTTACTTATTAAAAATAACTCAATTGAGTTAGGATTTAACTAAAGACGCCTTCATGATAATCACATAGTTTCTTTATTGTTTATTTTTTCTTTAACAGAACACTGGTATTATGGAAATGAGGGCAGCAATGCAAGAAAAGGTAAGTAAATGCTCAACTTTTCATGTAAAAAATTGAGATTATGTAAGAAGCATGCTGTTGTTCGATAGCATAGCCTTTATTGTTGTATGATAATTGCACTGCATTGAGTTTTGTCACTTTATAAGTTTTGTCAAGTAATACGCAATGATAAGTGGATAATTCGATCACACAAAGCCACTAACTTGACCATCTTGAGCATTGACAGAAGAAAATAAACGAAAGATCGTCTCAAAGATATGTTCCTAATTTTTTCTTTTTCTGTAGGTTCCTTTACTCTTTTTCTATTTGTATGTTGAAACTGGATCTTGGTAATACAGTATGGATACAGTTAAAACTCGCATATAAAAACCTACCTTTTTCCAACCAAACCAAGCTGTTTTGGTTCTTATGTAAACGATAAAATTCATGAAATCAGGCTGTAGGTTCTTAAATTAGGTTCTTAAATCTTCTCAGAAAAGGTAGATTTTACAGCAATGTTTCTTTCTTTGCAGTCTTTGAAATGTATCTGTTTAAAATCAAAATACTGTGATAGAGGATGGGACATTAGCAATGTGGTCGAATCAGACTTGTTTAGGCCTTTCGGATGATTGAGGAGCATATCAATTTTTTATTTTACACGATAATTGAATTAATGTTCTGGATTGTCACAGCTAATAACACTATCAATGCATTTGTTCTTCAAAATAAGAACCAATACAAACACAAGGATGAAAAGGTTCTTTCATAAAGGAGTACATATTGAAGATTTCAGGCTGTTGGTTCTTATTCAAGGAAGGTTCTTATGTGTGGGTTTTTACTGTATTTGAACTTCCTTTACGTCACCACTATTTCTTCTCTTGCGTCATTTTCAACAAAGGATTACTTTAATTTTATTTTTATTCATTTTTCTAGGAAGATGCAAAGACCATGAAAGCAAAACAGAGAGCCAAGGTATCGATTTCTGTAAAACAATATTTTTGTGTGTGGTCTGATGATCCTAATATGGGCAAAACTAGGTTAATTTTTAGAGCATGACTTTGTTATTTCTTGAGCACTTCCTTGCATGTTTTAATTAAGAAGATAATTCGAATGACGCTGTTGCTTGTTTTGTTATAAGAAAATTGGATCAGCACTTAGTACTTTTCACAACAAAATTTCCGCTTTTTAGTACCAAAAGTGTCTTATTTTTTGGGTGTTAGCATTATGGTATAGTTTCTATACCTGCTATAGACTGACATATACAACAACATTTGGCAAGAAAAAGAGTTCTGTTGCGATTACAACAAAGTATTGTAGCAAATATTACTCAAGAATTGGGCTGAATGACCTGTTTTCATAGCAAGCTTTGAATTTAGCCTGAAAAAGTTTTTAGTTCTTCTAACATGTGGCACTAGAGCTTCTAAAATTTATCGTCATCCCAGTGTTCGTGATCTTAGGAAACTGGATACTTGGCTACAAGGCAATAAACTTTCCTTGAATGTTGCTAAAACTCAGTCCATGCTTAGTTCCATCAAGCAGAAACATAACACTCTCAAAAGTTGAAAGGAAAACTTGGCATTGAAAATACGCGAAAATATGCTCGAAGTAGTCCAAAAGACAACACACCTTGGTGTACAAATTGACTGCTCTTTGGATTGGAAAGAACAAATCAAGGCAGTTTCTACCAAGGTCTCCAGGGCAATCGAATATTTAAAACATTATAAGTCCTTTCTGCCAAAAGAAAGTTTGAAAACCCTCTACATAGGTATTGTGGAGGTCCACTTTCGATACTGTTGTTCTGTTTGGGGTTGTTCTGGTTCTACAGAAATTAACTAGTTGCAAAAGCTTTAAAATCGTGCTGCAAGAATCATAACAAATAACAGTTTTGATACCCCGAGCAGACCACTTATCGAAGTGTGGGCTGGAAGACCATTGAAAAGCTCATTGGCAATGAGTCTTTACCCTATACTCACAATACTATAAGCTACAGTCACAGTAATCTTGGGTATATGCCTATTCGCTTTGAAATTATAGCAGGGTACGTAATCCGTCATTACAAAATGTCTTTAATACCAATATTGATGTATTTGACAGAGAGTTTGTTTCCTTTTAGGTCCGACCAAAACTTGGAAAAGTCGATATTGATTATCAAAAACTACACGATGCATTTTTCAAGTAAGTATATTTGCTTTGCTAAATATAAAAAATACCGGGTGAATAAAAGAAGTTGCGGCGTTTTAGAAAATACCTATACTCAAAACTTGAAATTAATATTGAAATTCTTTTTGAGATGCTGTTTCAAGGATCAAATGAAATTTTAAGTGATACTGGTTACCCTATCAACGGCTTTCAGTTATCGAAATTCTTATGTTTTATTAGCTACCTGGTTTTGAAGCATACTATAATCGAAGAAAACAAGCGTTTTATAGTTTAATTGCACTTATGGACCTATCAAGATAGCACTTAAATATTTTTTTTGTTTTCATCGATTTTGTGTGTTTGAAGATGGTTCGAGTTTAGAGCCAAAAGTTCCGGATTTGCCAAGGCATTAGGGCCTATGATTGATATTTTAATGAAATACAATATGTAAGTCATATTTCGATAACTTCATACCTTCTATTATGTACCATTATTTTAAAACACACTTACACATTTCGTGTTATCTCTCAAAATTGTCACCGCCCTCCTGTGGTCTCTTCAGTGAGAATATATAATAACGATACTAACTGAAGATAATCAACAATCTGTTCTAATTTTCTCATGGGTCTTTCTTATACTTGTTTACTACATTTTGTCCGTTTCCGGAAAAATTAAAGATTTGATGCGCGTCTGGCTTACTTGTAACTCTTTGTAAGTATTTGAAATGTGCTAACTGCTATGGAGGTGATCTATTTTTTTCTAGATACCAAACAAAGCCAAAAATGACGATGCATGGTGACTTATACTATGAGGTAATTTAATTTATTCTGATGCTGAAAATTGTTAGCCATTGCATTTCAAGGCACTCGACACACTTCGTTATAGCTTCTTGCTGAGTATGTGCTAAATGCAGCAGTTACTGAAAATCTTAAAATTTCCACTATGTATAACTTGAAACGCAGGCTGGACTACGGTAACAGTTTTTTACGGAAACGAATGTAATGCTGTGGAGAGTTGTTAATGTGATGGGAATGATTATGTATTTGCTCGATCGTACCATTTTATATATGAAATACTGTTCCGTATTTGATATGAATAAGTATACTGAGTGAGTCAGAAAAAACGTGGGGCGTTTAGTAAGCCATATTATGGTGAAAAGTAAGTCAAATCTGGAGTGTTTGAGTTTGATATTGCAGAAGAAAGATTTAATTAGTTATATAAATTTAGTTTATTAAAATCGGTGATTTCTTTCCTTATTTATTTGCGACATTATGATATAGCCATTTTGGTGAAAAGTATCACTAGTGAAAGAACTTTCAGCTTGCTAACAATGGCAAGATAGGCACTAAATCCTAACTGGCTAACGAAATTGACACGTGACACGCTCTAAACCAATCAAATGGAACCGAAAACCGACCGGGAAATTTGAAAAGTCAAATTTAGGCCGCTTTTGGAATGTTTTGGACGATTTTACCACCCTCCACCAAAATATAAATGGACAGAAGGGACATGAAGATTTTCAAAACATTTCTTCACAGACCTGTTCCTAATACTTGAATACATCGTTCATCAAGAGCGCTGCGAATTATCTCACAATTTGGAGAAATGCCAAAGTTTTGAATTTGACCTCCCTGACTTCAATGCAAGCTGTCGTAGTAGAAGTCTCAGTAGTCATATATGGATCTGGAGACGAAATTATTTGCATCGAAGGTCTTATGCTGTGTGTTTAAGCATCTTCGAAAGTGAAAATGACTTCATCTTCATGAATTTAGGGCAAGTGGGCCTAGACTCGCAAACGCTCAACCAAGATGAACTTGAAATACCGTCAAAACAGGCCTAAAATGGCAAAATATCCTACGGTCACCCACCTTCCTTCTTTCAGGACGTCGAAACCAGTATGAATA
>REGM01000464.1:126873-150558 GCA_004194415.1 Aurelia aurita
GGACATCACGAAATCGTTCTTTCTGGCCACGTTGGATGTACAGCTCTTGGATGAACATTCTTGAACGTGGCAAGTTCATATATTTGTTATTGACTGTCGATTCATATTACAGTTCATTTGAATCGTATGTTACTGTATTCAACGATGGCATGTGGGTGATCATTGAAGTTTTCGCTCCCTTTTTGTTGACTATTTCGACGCAAAGCAAGATTTGTTGGTGAAACTGGCGGTAGATTGAGACAGAAAAATGGATTTGAGAAAGATTTGATTAAAAAGGAATCGGAGAAAGCTGTACTGGGATGAAATGGTGGTTTATTGAATATTCATACTGGTTTCGACGTCCTGAAAGAAGGAAGGTGGGTGACCGTAGGATATTTTGCCATTTTAGGCCTGTTTTGACGGTATTTCAAGTTCATCTTGGTTGAGCGTTTGCGAGTCTAGGCCCACTTGCCCTAAATTCATGAAGATGAAGTCATTTTCACTTTCGAAGATGCTTAAACACACAGCATAAGACCTTCGATGCAAATAATTTCGTCTCCAGATCCATATATGACTACTGAGACTTCTACTACGACAGCTTGCATTGAAGTCAGTGAGGTCAAATTCAAAACTTTGGCATTTCTCCAAATTGTGAGATAATTCGCAGCGCTCTTGATGAACGATGTATTCAAGTATTAGGAACAGGTCTGTGAAGAAATGTTTTGAAAATCTTCATGTCCCTTCTGTCCATTTATATTTTGGTGGAGGGTGGTAAAATCGTCCAAAACATTCCAAAAGCGGCCTAAATTTGACTTTTCAAATTTCCCGGTCGGTTTTCGGTTCCATTTGATTGGTTTATAGCGTGTCACGTGTCAATTTCGTTAGCCAGTTAGGATTTAGTGCCTATCTTAACAATGGCAGTTTAAATGACTAGCCTCCAGGGGATACAACATAAGTAACATTAGTTTTTTCTTTTGTGCTCTAACACAATGCATGCGTTGTTTCAATTTTTTGAAAGAGAAACAATATGTTTGTCATGGTTTAGAAGGTCACGCGTGCATGAATATGAATCTAATTGCAGGCCTATTTTAGCAATCTTGCGAAACACCATTTTACTAAAATTGCTCATAATTCTGGAACGGAAAGACCGATTTCGACCAAACAAATTTTCATATCTAAGTTAGCTTTTCTTCTATGCAATGAACTTTAAAGAAACAAATTTGCAAATTAAACTGCATCAATAGAAATTAGCAAACACCCCACGTTTTTTCTGACTCACCTGGTAGATTTCTGAATATAAAAAGAAATCGTCTATA
Organism: Aurelia aurita; assembly: GCA_004194415.1. Taxonomy (NCBI): domain Eukaryota; kingdom Metazoa; phylum Cnidaria; class Scyphozoa; order Semaeostomeae; family Ulmaridae; genus Aurelia; species Aurelia aurita. The sequence goes on from REGM01000464.1 coordinate 128,169, forward strand.
TAGACACTTGATTCCTCTCTTCACAGTGGATTTAATGAGCCCCTATTCGATTACAGCCAATTGTGTCCAAGGATGTTGTTTGTTTTTATATCTCTATTGTGAATGTAAAGATAGAAACTAGGGTCGCATTCAAAAGAAAAGCAACTTTGTTAGCAGGCCTCTCAATCTTACGTTGTCATCAGTTAGTCACACTCTGATGGTAACTTAAGACTGAAAGGCCTCGGTGTGCTAAGAAATTTTCATTTCTTGCATGTGATCCTTATAGTAGCCATCTTTACTACACATTTTTACCAATGTAGCGAGTATAAAATGGAGCTTAAGATCGATTATATTCCGTTGCATGTGATTTTTGTATTTCAAATGCCATTGTGGGGCAAATAGCTTGAAATCCCTTGACAAATATTTATCAAAAGACTGTTCAGTTTTAGCTGGTTGTATAATATTATTTCTTACTCCATTCTATTGCATATGATCCCTGCCTTTCAATTAATTTTGTAGGGCAAAGAATTCGAAACAAAACTGAAGGAAAAGAAGCCTGGTGACTTGTCGGATGAACTTAGAACTGCTTTAGGAATGCCTGTAGGACCGGTATGTGAGTTTTTCTTCCTTCGCTTTGATGCCGTTTCACAACTTAAATTGGGGAAATGTTTTGTGACCCATCTTATTTTCAGAGATATTTTACAACAACCATCCACAGAAAATCAGAACATTTGATCGGTCAATAACATTTCAAATTTTGTACCAACTCTCTTAGAATTTCCAGAAATTCGTAACCGTACTCAGTTGTACAGGTCTCAGGAGCCTATGGGGCAACGCCATAACTTAAACTATCCATCCTTGACTTTTGCAATTGAAACCACCACAGTGCATCTCACTGTTGCTTTTAAAATCCCAGGAGAAATTGCAATGGTAATTTCTCGGGTAATTTCTTCACGTTTTTGAGTTGTTAACAAAGCTCTTTGTGATTTCTCAGATCACTACCTTTTGCCTTATTTAGTTGATTTTACATAAAATCTTGATTCTGTGATTTATCTTAAATCATAGAATCAAGATTTAAATTATACATGAATGATAGCTTTTCCTCAGCAACCTTGGTAAGGTTGGTACATTATATCCAATTCCCCGAACTTCCTTACCTTCTCGAAAAAGGAATTTATTAAGAAGAGTTTATCTTACAGGGTAAGCAGCTAATCCCTCCTCCATGGCTAATCGCAATGCAGCGGTATGGCCCTCCGCCTTCATATCCAAACCTGAAAATTCCTGGCTTGAATGCTGGCATTCCAGAGGTAAGCTATGCATGGAGTGGTATCATCTAATAATATATCGTTAAATATTAAGGATTATATATTAAAGTCTGTCTCATATTAGATATTAGAGGAAACTATCCGTAAATAAGAAGAATTAACGGGTTTTGGTTTGAGTAATTCTGCCTCGTCGCAAATCTCAACTGACTTTTAATGTGAGACAGACTTTGTGGACTATATTTTTGTGCAAGGGTGGTCTTGAGTCAATTTCTTACGTTCCACAGTCTGATTTCATTCCGCTGTTCTTTTTCTCTCCTTGGGTTATTGGGAACGGCGGAATGGGAGCAGTCAGAAAAACTTTACGAAATTGACTTCGGTAAATCGACCTTAGATACACATTTGACTGGTTATTTCGATATCTTGCAGAATTAGTACACTTGTAATTGAATTGAAAAACAACTATAATATTTATAACAAATTCTGCAATGAAGACGCAGTGAAAACACTAAGGAAGAGCATCCAAGAAAATGCGTATGATGTAGAGTTTCCATTACACTGGATAAAAATGTCCCAATGTTAGCTTTGCATTCATTTTTCTTAATTAAAAGACTAACCCAACGTCGACAGCTTATATGTACACAATTTCTTATTGGCCGTTGAGAAACATGCACTTTAGCCGACTGAATTTTCAAAGAACTCTAAACTGAGTTGAAAGTTTTATTTAGGGCAGATTTGATTGTTTCTGTAGACACTTTGTTTCAAATAGCATTTTTCTGATTGGCTGACTAAGAACTCGATTTTTCGTAAAAGGGTGCAACATTTGGATACCATGCTGGTGGCTGGGGCAAGCCTCCTGTAGATGAAAACGGGAAGCCTCTTTATGGTGATGTCTTTGGAACGATGCCACAGGAAGCACCAGTTGTAATCGACGATGAGGAAATTGATCGAACACCATGGGGAGAACTAGAATCGGATGAGGAATCAGAGGAGTCTGAGGTGAGTTCAAGTGAAGTTTTTTCCGTAGTCTCATAGAAAATTACACAACAAAAACAGAGTTACGTTACAGAAAAGGTACTTTGTGACATATTCATCAGATTTCGTTAACTCTGCAGCTGCCAAAATTGATGGAGTTCTCTTTGAATAAATTTAAAAATCTTTGTAAATACACTATTAATCCCAAGAGAATAAAAATTTAATGTATCGGGCGTAACCCTTAATTTTCTACTGATGAAGAGTTATGCCCGAAATGTTTAGCTTTTATTCTGTTGACATTGATAGTTTATTATAAATATTTTATTTTGAAACTTTTCCAAATAGTTATTTTTTCGTAATTTGCACACTGCATAAAAGTCTGTGAACTGAAGCCGTATAACGAGTGAAATCATTCTATCGTTTGAACCTGTAGTTTTTTAATATCAGCTTGATGTCGTTTTTCTTCACAGGAAGAAGAAGATGAAGAAGAAGATCACACTGGTTTAATAACACCAGGAGATGCGTAAGTTTGTTTCTATTTCTATTGCTTCTGTTGAACTTTGTTCTAGTACTGTTTTATTCATTTTCATTTTTAACTTTTTCACTTGAAGTTTACGGCCCAGGCTCGATAAGCCATGCTTCTCCAGCATAGGTTCCAAATCTTTAAAAATGTTGGTGTAAAATTCTATGACCTATTTCTTTGAATTGAATTCCTTGAAAGAAACTTTAGCTACTTTGCTACAATTCTACCGTTGGACTTTTCAGAAATCTTCAATATTTTTCGATATTACGACGTAATTATCTTTCAACTCATTTGAGGAAGTGACTCACCAAATTTCTAAATCATATACCAGAAGAGTGAAAGACTATGCTTGATACCATATTTTAGATATTGATAAACTATACAGGGTGTCCCAAAAAAGTTGTGCCCCATTTGTGTGGCTGCTGTGGAGGAGCTGTAACTTCTATTGTCCCGTTGTTAGTATAGTTGCATTGAATATACTTCAACTTAGAGTTTGAGACCTTGCTCTAGCCAATCGGATAAGTGGTTAATGATGTATGGCACAAGAAAGTAAAAAAAGTGAAAACTTCAAAACAGCACTTTCTTTATTCTCCAAAAATGCCAAAATCAAGTAAATACTGCAAGAAACGGTTCTAGAGCAGTATTAGAATTTGTTCTACAGTTGATAAGGCGTTAATTGTATTGTTTACTGACAACACAACACCATTAACCCATTGCAAAATGCATAAAAAATTCAAATAAAACGCTAGAACCTTTTCTTGCAATATTTACTTGATCTTGACATTTATGGAGAACAAAGAAAGTGCTGTTTTTGAAGTTTTCACTTTTTCGACTTTCTTGCGCCATAAATCAGCAACCACTTGTGCGATTGGCTAAAACAAAGTCTCAAACTCTAAGTTGAAGTATATCCAATGCAACTATATCAACAACGGGACAATAGAAGTTACAGCTCCTCCACAGCAACCACACAAATGGGGCACAACTTTTTTGGGACACCCTGTAGTTTTCTTGAATATTATTCTATGTCTCCTAATTACGATGGTTTTAAGTTGTTTCAAAATGTTTTCTGGAATTCTTAAAAAAGAAGTAACCCTCTAATTCGGAAAAATTGAAGATTTCCAAAAAGTCCAATGGTAGAATTATAGCAAAGTAGCTAAGTTTCTTTCAAGCTATTCAATTCAAAGCAATAGGTCATAGAATTTTACACCAACCTTTTTAAAGATTTTAAAGCTATGCTTGCTTCTCCTGGGTTGTATAGAATACACATCTTTTGCTTTGCTATTAACCTTGTAATGGGATGTATTATATGAATAAACTTGAATTCAATTCTATTCAAAGAGATATATCAACGACCTGACATGTCAATGCGAGCTCCAGCATCGAGTATCGCCGCAAACCCATTTCAGTAAGCAAGAGGATGGCTTTCAGTTGTCCTACTGTTCGTTAGAGGATAGAAAAGATCTCCAAAATTCCACTCCTTTGACATTCAAGAATCTTGAAACGATTGATTTAAAGTAACTGAACGGAGATATAGCGATCAAGTCTATAAATAGAACAAAAGAAGACCACGCGCGACTTATTCTCCTATTGTTCGATCTCCTATGGAGAACAACTCCTTCCATCATCATCATGCAAATTATAGCAAGTGGTATATTCCGCTTTAAACCCCGTTCAATCAATCAATATCAATATTTAAGTTGGTATTTACAGTAGTATAAGGAAAATACTAATTAAAACCAACTATTTACAAACATAATATATACAAAATCAGTAAAAAAAAAGAGATTATAATTAGCAACATAATAATTAGCTTCATTTGCTTTAAGTTAATTTAAGTCTGCGTTTCTACATTTTGCTTCGAGGTCTGGTGCCGAATTTCCCGTTTGAAGATGTATTGCATATCGAAAATTTTGGAAACTATACAGTAAAGTCCCGCCTTTAAGAAACCCACTTTTTGACATCAGCCTATTGTTCTCCCGTAATTAGTCTATTGTTCTCCTATTGTTTTATCAAAAATTCAGGGTCTGAGTTTCTTCTAATATTTTAAAACCCCTATTGGTCTGTGAGGTCATGTAATAGCCACACGATGGAAAGACTCGCAACTGTGTACAGTACAGGCCTTGCGCACATTAACATGTCAAAAATTCTCAATTATTCTTAAGAATTCTTCACATTCTGATAAAAATTCTTGAGTCATATGAAAGACTGTAAATTTGTTCAAACAAGAATTCTTTAGAAATTCTTGACAATTTTTTGGCAGGAAAACCATGCGCAAGTCCTGTACTGTACAAAGCTTTTAGATTGACTTTCACTGTTCAACAAGGTTTAAAATAACACCAATTTCTCAGATCTGTTTTACTAACTTTTACCAAGGAAATGCAGAAAAGAAATCATTTCGTAATTTGCTCCATCCTTACGGTACTGTTCCTTCTAAATTTTGTGTACCTTACAGATGAGTTATAGATTGTTCAGGGTCTATTTTCAAGATCTTGTCATTCCTTTTGATGTGTAGGGGACTCATAACTCCGAGTGGTTTGTCATCAATACCCGCTGGACTTGAAACACCGGACATCATCGAACTAAGAAAGCGAAAAGAAATCGAAGATCTGATGGAAGCTGGAAGCGAAACTCCGTCATTATTTACTGTACTTCACGAGAAAAAAGCAAGCGTTGGTGCATCTATGATGGGATCAGCTCACGTCTACGACTTAGTAAGTTTTTTTGTCACTAAAAGGTCACCATAAAAAAAATATTCAAAGGTCACAAATCCCAGGAACTGAGGAACCAGGTTCCCAGACACTTTATGAGAAAGCTAAATCTTTTGTTTCTTATAAGCACAGGCATATTTAAGAGTTTCTTTATTATATTGGCTGGCACAAAATAGTTTTACCGGGGCCTGGCTGTTTGATCAAATCAGATCATATCAAATCTATTTGCAATACAAATTTACAAAGATATAGAACAAATTATTTACAAGCTGCATAACTTATGAACAGCCTACTTGAAAATTTTACAATTACATTTTTCACCCGTCCAGACTTTGATCTTTCTTTTAAAGCTTGCAACTGTTGGTAGCTCCTTTGTTGGCAGAAAAAAATATAATTTCCATCAAATCGTTCGTGTCGCTACGGTCGCTGGTACGTTTTTTCAGCGACGGGAACGACACAAACGATCATCTGGAAACCAGGCTTTAAAGACATGACCTAGTTTGTTAGTTTTTTGTAGCATCTGATTTTCCCGACATTCCAAATACTTTGTGATTACTATTATTGCCGTTTGATTGTGATCAATATGATTGTAACTGTTTGACAACCGAAACTGTCAATTACAGGTAAAAAATAGTGTAGTAACTGCTCTGTAGAACAAGACTAGATTTGCTGTAGGAGAACTTCAATGGATGTTGTTATATGAGGAGAGCGCCTTGTCGATCACAATATTTTAATGATGCAATTAGCAACTTACGGAGAAGTTTTAGGAATTTTTGAAATTAATTCCCAAATAGTAACAGGCTTATTATAGCACGTAGTAGATGTCACAAGTGATGCTTCGACGAAATTATAAATTAATTTATTCACAGCACAAAGGGAAACAATAAGTAGCTTTGTTGAGAATCGAAGATTGCTGCCCCTACTGCATGTCACGCAGGAATTCAAAGGAAGCGCACTTGTAGAATGTTGTAAAGCCCTAATGAAACGTGACGTTGTCACAGGTCGATAGCAAGTTTCCTCTGTACGTTTTATTCCTCCCCTCCCGCGCCTCCCCAACCCTTTAAATGATGTTTGAAAGTTTGGAATTTCACGGTTATTAATATCTTGTGGCCTAGGAACAATCTTGCTAGACTGACCTTACTACTACCTACGTACTTGAGTACTTTTGTAGTTATTAAATAAAATTATTTTCGTTTGAATGAAATGAATAAGAAAATAATTGATGTATTTGTCTTCTTCTAGGCTGCAGGCAGAAAGGTACGTTGATTTAGATTTTCAAGTTGCCAATCCTGAGAATTACGAGCCACCATTTAATGTTTGTACACGCGTTGCAAGAAATCTTTCCTAATCAAATTTAATTGTACCTCTCTATATTTTTCATTGTTTTCATGATATAGGCTACTTCCCTATCACTATCAGCAATATTTCCTACAATTTTTACCCAAGAAGTTTTTGGTTTTGAATCTAGCAATAGATACTTAACAGATGCCCATAACTTGAATTTGCTGCAGCTTGAGAATAGAGAGTAGAATACACATCGTTAATTTATACTGATCAGGACCGGTATGCTTGTTAATTTATGTTGGGTATTGGTCAAAAGGCAATCCCAGTTTGAAAGGCCACTACTCCCTGGATATCTAGGTAATAATATTGGCAGATATATTTTTTAATATTGGACATGCTTAAATATATTTCAAGAGTTACCTGACTAACATTGATCACTCTGTTCTGAAATTATGAGGGATTTTCTCGAGAAGACCCCTTCACGAAACCTTCAAAACAGGCCTAAAATCATGATCAAATTTTGCTAATATTTCTGCCTTAAAGCAATGACTTGAACACGTTTTAGCACGGAAGAATGGATAGAATCGCCCGGAATAATTTTTTTAATTCTCCTAGGAACAACACTTTCATCCTCCCAAAGGAACATATCCATTATCGAATATTATATTTGGCAATATTATTACCTTCATATCCAGGAAGCAGTGGCCTTTCAAACGGGGATTTTTTTGTTTTCTACTCACCCGGGATCCCAAAAAATGTCACTTGAAAGACTTAACAATACAATCAATTTGTATGACAGCTTGTAGTCGTCTATACGCAATACCCGTCTATTTGCAGTCAGATCATTATAAGTCAGATCCTCGTCTTGAAGCAACCAACTTAATAAAATGTGCGAGGGCTGTTAGTATTCCTCATATCATATTTATAACTTAATAATAAATATTATCATTTCAGGCTGGGGCCGGTGAAGGAGTTGAAATCGCCCTAGATCCAAGTGAATTGGAACTCGATCCAGCAGCTATGTCTGCCAAGTAAGTCAATGTCAAATCCTGTAACCATAAGTTTCCGCCAAGTAAAACATCCTTGTTTTAAATCGAGGAAGTCTTTTGTTGTAAACCTGCATGCGGAGGGATTTTTCAAGCAAGCATAGTTTGAAGGTAAAATCTTCGTGTCGTGTATTTTTTAGTTTCTTGTCGCCCATTTTACAATGAAAAAAATTTCTGGAAGGCAATATGCAGAGGTAAATATATTCGTCCATAAATAATACAAAGAAACACCCACGCACGCTATTGCTCTGCTTTGTCTGTGTATTCGCCTATTTCAATGATTTCAATACATTCTTCTCCTTGTTCATGAACACTTTTATCTCTGTCGATTACCTTCAAGTAAGGAAACTAGCGCGAGACCGACTTTGCCAAGTTTTCTGATTTTTAATTGAAGTCGTGAAACAGACCACTTTGTAGAACATTATGACAGTAGCTTTGGGACCAAACCTTGATTGGCTTACAGAATCGACAAACTTAACTGTGAATTTAGCCAAACAGATCATTTATAAACCATAACAAACGCAACCTTAGGCCCATACTGGTATGGCCAAATCGTGGAGGTGTATGCAGTTTGTTATCAAATCAAGTTTGGTGCCGTGTGCTCTTAACGATTAGGCTAGCCATGTAACAATTTATTTTGATATTTATAGATCCGACTTACTCTTTCAGCTTACTGGTAATTTCCATTGACTTCATACTTCGATCGAGATTGAGTTGAGAATATGTAGAAATGCAACTAATATCAGATGTTCAGTGTCATTCGTAGTTTCCTTTGTAAGCTTTCATAGTGTTTGTCCATCTTACTTGCTAATCATGGACGCCTTTCTGCCTGATAGGTATGACGAAACGATTAAAGAACGAGAGAAAATCAAAGAGAAGGAAGACCTTAGCGACATGGTCGCAGAACATGCTGCTAAAAAGGTACTGAAGATCTATTTGTGTCTGTTTATAATTAAATACGTCGTCCTTTAGAACGACTACCGCGTTCAAAAGTAATATCAGCAAGAAATCTGCGACAAGGGAAATTACTAATGGAAAACGCACTGCTTTGAGAGCAAAACCATATATACTTTCAGCTATTTATCACATCCATATGCACGCACTGTATTTGTTTCCAAATGTGCAAAATTTTGGTCAATATTCGTTAAACTTATGTCTTTTTCGACAGTTATAATAGCCCTGACCGAAAATGAGGAACTCAAAACTGTGATAAGGAAAACAATTGAAATGATGCAGGGAAGAATTTAAATTCAAGCTTAACGGGGAAGTTCAAAGAACTTTTCTTGTGGGGAGGGCATCATTATGGCTGACGGCGAATCGTTTCGAGGAACTTTTTACTATGATTCATTGCGTTCCAATTACGAATCGTTAACGATTCTATAGGAATTCGATTAAAAAACGCAATGCATCTTGGTAAAAAGTTCCTTGCCGCCATCTTTAGCGTAATCGTCTATTGCAGCCATTGCAAGTAATTTGTTTATATTTCAAATCGTCTTTTTCAGAAACGAAAGAAGCCGACAGACAGTGGTAAAGCTGCAAAGAAATACAAGGAATTCAAGTTCTAAGATGGGCGCAACAATCATCGCATCTTGGAAACCAATGGTTTTACAGATACACATTTGTGCCTTTCAGTTCTGTCCTTCTTTATCCTCAAATTTGAACTTATCTTTTTGGTAATTTGCTCAAAACAACTGCACATTCCAAGCAAAGCAACGAATGGACATTTAAATGAAGGAGAGCCCTTACGCTACTTTTAAACACTGCGAACTTTCGGTGAACTGATATAGGCGAAGTAAAGAACAAAAACGTGATCTTTTTTAACTGTCCTCTATAGATATAGTTATTTACACAATCGAATTCCTTTTAGCGATATTGTGCTCGCCCTTAACGCCAATAGCTGGAACCTTTTTCAGACTTCTCAATAGAATAGATTATCTAACTACAGCGAAATGTAAAGAGAATTCTTGATAAAGGGCCTTGGATATCAAGATTTATCTTATTTGTCCTCCCTTTAACTATATATCAATATGGGTTTTTTAAAGATCGTTATTGTTTTACAGCGCAAGGCATTTGAAACTCTCCTAAAGCTTATGTAGCTCTGAACAAAATTTAGTGTGTGGAATCATCTTTCTTCTCTTTCACCAAATAAGGCAATTAAGTCACTTGTTCTTTGGTAGGCCTAGCTATTTGACCGTTATGAGATGAACTTTACAATTTTGGAGTCTGATCTGAAGTTACACGGTAATTTTCCGTTCTTACATTTTAGTTGAATACTGGCCTTCATTAGACCGTCAGTAAAACTTTCCAAAATCGTGACACAATATTAGACTGACGATTTTCGTCTTAGTTATCGCTATCACTACCTAAACTATTACACCTCGTCACTCAAACTAGGGCTCATAATTTTACATACACATACGATGAACTAATTTCCTTATCTGTTTTGATTTTCTGTCACAGCAATTACTGCACAGTATTAATGAGTTAAAGTGAAAACATTTCCAATTGATGGCCAAAAGAAACATATCTTTCTACTCAAAGTTCGTTTTTCATCTTCCAGCTTTGAAAACATGCATTTCGAGCTGTTTTGTCATCGGTGTTTTGCCTAGGCCATCCGCCATTACTATCAAAATGACTGTGTAACAGTAGCATATTTAGTTCGATTTCTGTGCTTTAATGTTCAATAGTGATAACAACGATGCTGCAATCAGTGTAGCACAATAAAATTAACATAGCTTTTCTTTGATTCATGAAGGTGTACAAAACAGCAGGTACGCTAACAGATTTTGGAAGTACTTTCGACGAGTTGGTTTAATTTTGTTGTAAACATAGCGCCAAGGATATCAGAGTAGGGGTTATAAGTAGAGTAGGCTATTTTAAACTCCAGAAACGTCGCGATAAATAAGTTTTTTATTTTTCACTACAGGCTCCAAGAGGCAAAGTCCTTTCAATTGGACTCTTGAAGCTGTGTAAATGACACATGTCATGTTAATCGTAGAAGCCCTTCGACCAAATGTATTTCACTTATTTCACTTAAATAGTTTAAACAGCCTGAAATCTGCTAACAGGGTATTTCCGAAGATTTTGCAATGAATGGATTTGGATTTCTCTTCCTTTGGCACTCTGTTAACTTTTGCTGAGGAATTCCCTGGGCGTACTCCATTTCCCAAATGGTTTACTTTTTCCTCCGGAAATTCCCTACATATAGGTTTGTTTTTCGTACCTAGTTGCTGTAAATGGGTTGTATTATTTGAAATATACATGGGTGGATCATGGGTCAAAATGGAACAGTAGACAAGAGTCGTCCTTGAAGCCCTGGGTGGCACATCTAGTCAACCTTCAATGGAAGTATCCCTCCCCCCAGGGGCATTTTATGTTAGTCAGGAAAACAGTTTATTCGCAACAATTTGGGGAGAATTATTGGTAAGCCAAATCAAAAATGCATCATCCAGTATTGTTGTAGCTAGTCTCAAGACGGCTCGGATATAAAGAACTGCCGTTACATTTGGGTATTGGCGTATGCCCTTATATACCAGATGCCCTTATATCCGCGTCTACGCGATGTTAGCAACACCAAGTGTGGGAAAAGGCTTCATTTTGTGACTTGAAACAATAGATCCTTGCTTGAAAATGGTAATATCTGGTCTCTTCGATCTAACTATGTTGAAAGTTGCGAACCAAGAAGAGAACGCCCTCATCTTCGGCTCCGTATGAACACGGATATACGGCTATCTTGTATATAAGGGCATGTCCTAATACCCGAAAAAAGGGCTGTGCTCTTATATGCCGAGCCACTTTAAGAAAAGTTACGAAAAAGCGAGATGATGCAATACTGTACTGATTTTCAGTAATTCTCTCAGAAAGGATCGAAAAAACAGTTCTCCATGCTAGCATGGATAGAAGTTCGACTAGGGCATGCCTATTTTTAATACTTCCAGTTAAAAGGGCGTGCCCTTATATCCCCGTATATACGGTACAAAGTTGTAATATGTTGCAACTATGTTGCAGTGGCGTGGTGGCCGGGGGGCAGGGGGCACGTGCCCCCCCAGCGACGTGAAAAGATGGGGGCGCCTACGCTTTAAGAGGGCGCAAAAAGCCCGAACGTAAGCTTGGTTCAGTTCAGACTAAAGTGAAATAGCGTTAGAATGCATTGGAAATACGAGGAAAAAAGTGTCGAACTTACTTTGTCCCAATTTGAGATTTTATAGGCTCCTTTGAAGATGTTTGGAAATTGGATGGAACCAAAAAGTACAACTCTCTAAAAATGTAAAGGAATTACGTTTGGAAGCAATAGCTCACTAAAAATGCGTTTAAAGTGTGCATAGAGAATGCTCTCTCTATCTCAATTCTAGCGCGTTTTTGCTCTAGTGTGAACCAAGCTTAAGCTCAAGGAATAATGTCTTGGAATATCTTCCACAACTGATTTTCTTTGAAATCAAACAAGCCTGGTGCATGTCGGAAAATAGAATCGAAGGTGCTGTGGGCTTCTGTCTTCAGGAAGGGGGTTTAGGACTTTGATATCATTTGTACATTCCTTGCCTCACTGCAACGACATCAGTGTATCAATCGTGTTCTTGAAGCTGAATATTTCACTCTGAAGTTTCATTCTCTTGGGATTTAGAATCGCTAAATCTACTTTCGCGGGCCAGAGCCCCGTGAATATCAATTTTCACCAACTGTGCAAAAGAGGAAGAAAGGTACTCAATCGTGCAATTTTTAGTAGTTTACTTTATATATTAAGGCATTTTTTCGAGATTTTGATACTCTAATTGCAAAATTTGCCCGAGAAGCCTCTCGATATCGCGTTCCTTTATTTTCACAACAGGGGCATTTTCCAACGATTTAAAGGGCGTGGTCTCAAAAATTTTTGCTCGCTCCGCTCGCACCGAGATTTAACCGTTCCCCAAACTGTATGCTGTTTGTTCAAATGGGGCTGCCAAGGAATTGTCATCATTTGGTTTCAGCGCATTGTCTGAAGAAAGAATTAGCTTTCAAAAGTCTGGATATGTTGTACAACAGACAATTGTCACAGTTTTCTGGGGGGCGCCAAAATATGTTTGTGCCCCCCAGCCAATTTGGAGCCAACACGCCACTGCTATGTTGTAATATGTTTCCGTCTCACAGAAAGACTGAACTGAAATGAAATCGACGTTCAACCGAAAAGCTCTTTGCGTTTTTTGTGTCAAGCATTGTTTTCAACCCCATGCAACTTCTGTTGGACTCACGATGTGTAGGTAGACGCCGCAGGTGTGCTCCTATAGAGGAGCGCTGAAGCTTATGAGCAGAATTGCGTGTCAGTCGCCATTTGAAAGTTCTGCTATCAAGGTGACTTCTACGAAGTAGCATAAAAAATCGTACTCGGCCGAAGCATATAGGCTGCGGTGCTCCTCCATGGAAGCACATCTGCGGAGTCAAACTACCAATGGACTCACCTATAAGGATTACTTCATAAAATTCCTCAAGTGCCTTAACCCTATCAAGCCTAGGGGGGGGGGGCAGATTCGGCCCCCCCTAGCAGCTTTTCTGCTGTATATCCGTCCTAACTGCACTTACCACTCTGTAACTTTCTGACTTTTACTTTTTATCTTTCTTACACCCAAAAATAAATTTTTTAGAAAAATGAAATTCATTCCAGGCGGTAAACAAAATTCATTTTCAAAAGAAGTCAACCGAAAATTTTGAATAAACCCTCATAAAATCTACCGGGAACGTGGGAAGTCAATGCGAAGCTAGGAATATAACCTATTTTAGATGCTCTATCGAACTGACTACTTATTTTTTAATTTGGACGAGTAAATCGCCGTATTTTTGCAATGCGCATGCGCTCATTCTTTGAATTTTTGTGTGATGACGTAATCATTTGTTGACAAATATTTTTTAGAAAGCAAGTTCAATTTGACCACAGAATACATAAAAAGTGTACTGATATCCTTACCGCTTTTCGTTTTCTAGTAATCAGCGATTGAAATATTTTAGTACTGAACCCTTACGATTTTGAAAATGTAACATTGTGACGTCATGTGCAGGTCACATGACATATCTAAAAATAGATTCCATTTTTGGGTTCATTTCATGATGTACTATACACATGCCAAGTTTCATAGCTCTATGTTGTACAGAACAGAAATAAAATAGGGGGGCCGAATCAGCCCCCCCCCTAGTCTTCCTAGATCGTCAAATACCCTAGGCTTGATAGGGTTAATATAGCTCATCAAACTGCATTAGTGGACAGTTTTAGTGCGAAGGACCTCTTTAAAATGTTGACTGAAGTGCACTGCTGGAGAAATATTGACATATTTATATTTGAGCTCTTAAAAGGGAATTCTGTATATATAGAACGCATTGCAACCAATAGTGTGACATTCCTCCAGGTTCCCTTGGATGGAATGAAGTGAGCTTCAAATTGCACAGCACTTTTTTCCGGAAACAAGACAAGAAACAACTGTTATTTTCGGAGGTAGGATTCATATCTTTTATGATAATTTTGCTATTATTGTACGACAACTTTAATTTGATTTACTGTATTTTTGATAAACTGGAGTAAAAAAACTTCCACCTTTTAAGAAATTGCAGAAATTATCTAACAAATGGATCTCAAAGATTCTTGTTTAATTTATTGATAAAAGTCTAACTGAAATGAAGAGACCAAGTTTTTAATTTATATGTAAACATTTTTTCGAAATAGCGATCAGAAGATCACATTTTTGGTGGTTTTTTTACCTTCTAAACAGCCTCAAAAGTGTTTTTGTCCAAGCTTTCAAGCCTATACTACATGACCATCACCTTTACGGCATCTTAGTATCAGCAACGATGACCAAACTTGTCTCTTAATTCATGTCAGACTTCTATTGATGATTAAGGGTGTGGTTGATTGGTACTATTTATGAAAACGGTAAGCCGCTCTTACACGGTCAGATTTATCGAATTCGATTTGTCGAATTCGACAAAATCTGACCGTGTAAACGCAAAAATCGGATGACTGATGCTGTGGTCAGATTGTCGAATGGCAAATGATGGAATTTTTCCTCGCGTCTGCTCTTCGTCATGGTTCCGCATTGCAATGCTTTGAAAATACGGAATTCTTTTGATCCTTAAACCACATGCAAGCAAAATGGCGTCGGCGGTGCCTAACTTCAAGAAAATGAATAAACAGAGGCTTTTATTGCTGGATTTCAAGAATTTCTTCAAAATCTTCAGCAGTCATCCTTGAGTAATTTGTTGTAGCCCTGTTCCTCGTTGAAACGCAAGTCTTTCAAAGCACCCTTTCAAGATAGCATGGACTGGGCGTTGCAACAGCTATTCCTTTGTCGATTTTGCTCGATGTTTTCCTTATTTTTGCATTTTTTAGGACCAAAGCTGCTATTATTGTAGCTGAAGCAACCTTCTCGTCCATTTTCTGCTCAATTTGGGAAGTGTGATCAGGAATGGACTTCGATTAAATCTGACCGTGTAAGAGCTCGCATTCGAGTCGATAAATCTGAAGCAAAACTGATTCGATTTATCGAATTCGACAACATCTGACCGTGTAAGGGCGGCTGTAGACTTGGTAGATTCGGAATTTGTGTTTGATTGACTTTGAAATTCTGAGAACGGTAGGTTTTGTAGGTTTAGAAGGCCTTCTGAACCTTCTGCTCCAAAAGGCAGAAGGTTTGGCAGACTTAAGAGAGATTCTTTTTATTAGCGAGCCACCATGGTGAATTCGAAACCTACCGTTTTTCGAGACTTCTGTGTTTGATTGGGAAATATATTTCCGTCTCTGCGAAGTCTACTGTTTTCAGAATTTGATAGGATTGGAATTACCAATCAAGCACACCCTAATGCAAGAATCATTGAGATCGGTATATTAGATTATTTTCAACAATTTTCGGAAAGGTCCAAGTTGCTTTTTCCTCACAGTTGCAAACACCCGGTATTATTAGGGTTTGCGAAGGGTTTTATGAAAAAGGAAATACGGTGATTCTTTATATGGAGGCAAAACGGCGTAGCAGTAATCAGTGGCGAAGCTAAAGGTCATGCTGGTCATGCTCAGCATGACCAAACATTTTCAAAAATAAGATTTTTTTCAATCACAAAAAAGAATGTTTTCTTCACGAAAAGGCAGTTTCTTGTCCCCTAACTTGCTCAAAAATACAAAGATTGATCGAATGCCCCCCCGTATTATTCAGGCTTGTCCAGTGATGTCCCCCGTACTCAGTCCAGCTCATCCAATGAGACTCGATACTGAAAGCAGGACCAAACACAGGGCATCCATCCATCTTTGAGCATGACCAACCGGATGCTGCACCCTGTATTTGGTCATGCCCATAAGACTGGTACCCTATGTTTGGTCATGCTCAACAAAAGAGTCCTCTTTTGAGACAAAAGGGAAGAACAAAGCTTTGGCATGCCATTTTCGATTAGCAGGACCTCGTCGTAATGGTAATCATAACCTACTCCTGCTTTATCGATGAATGGTGCGTTTTGATTGGCTGAATATTCTCGTCCACAAAGCCCATTGCAAATAATTTGTACCTCAAGCCTGCCCATTTCTAAAAGCATGACTGAAGTCTACAAAGGCATCCCTGTGTCATTCGTGAGTTGCAATGCACGCAGTTGCTGTGTTGGTGTGTGGTTGGGCCTAGCAAAGCAACACAGAACCTCCAGTTTCGTTTTGCATTTGGTTGGTATTAAAGACGGGTTAAAGACCAAACGTAGAATCTTCGAACAAGCTTGGTACAAATACGAAGAAGGATTTTCTCTGTGAAAGTGAAAGTAGGTAAAGTAAGTAGTGACTTCTCTATTAGCCATGTTTATTAAATACTTAGGCCCGTTTGCCTCAAAATGGGTAGAAAGCAGGTACAGCAGGTACATGTTCTAAGCTGCTGGAATTCGTCTCTCACTTTTTATGAGGTATAATAACGTTTGATGCAGCTGGGAGGGTGGACTATTTGTTTCAAGACTGAGGAGAGGAGAAGATGTGAAGTGCAAACAACAACCATTATAACCTTATTAATTAAGTCTGGCGTAAATAAAATGGGGCTGATTATCCCTTCTGTGTTATTAATTATCATTTTAAATTCTACATATTATGTTATCTTGTGCTGTTTTAAAGCAACAAATATTAGAATATTTTAATTTTTCAGGTGAACGTCCAAGAGATCTTCCTTGTTTGCTTCCATATCCTTGCTGACCAAAGGAATTTCCAAGAGAACTCCAAGTTTAATCTGTTAGTGATAATTCATGAGATGAGAATGATGTCTTTGTTGACTTTCCTGATTGCTGGTACAAAGAACTTTTTAAGAGAACTTTCCTGATGATGCAGAATTATCATAATTTGTTATTGGTAAAAGAGCTTTCCAAGAGAAGTTACTGTTTTGTGCAATGATGACATAATCTGAGTTAGTTGCTAAAGGAACTTTCAAAGACAAATATCTGTATTTGTGTATTTTTTTATGTAATTTGTTGCTGAAAAGGAACTTCCTCCCATAAAAGAAAACCTTATTGTAAAAGCTGTTGTAATTCACTTGTAATGTTGTGAAATGCTATGAAACAGTGTGAACAAAGTCTTTCATTGAGACATAGACTATGATTGAGACAAAATTCTTCAAACAAGACAAATGAAAAATGTTTTCAACTAAAAGAATTGCCCAAAATGTAATAAATTTGACATGCAATGCCTGCAAGATCTATCAATAAACATAAAATGTTTCACATAAAATGCCAGGCCAGGTTTGAATTACATTCTTTTATTTAAGAAACTCATTTTAAGAAGTATCTGGTAGATGCCCAAGAATTTAAGAAACTCTGCCTTTGAGAATCACAAAGAAACTTTCAAATTTGAATGTGTCCATAATGTCAAGAATTGTATCAATAGCAATCACAGAAATAAAAACAAATTATTGAACTCTAGATACAAAGAAGAAACAAAGTATGCCTAGAAGGTCAGACCTAATTTTCTTTTGAAATAAAAACATGCTACCTTAATTCTGGTCAAAACTTTATGAAAATGTGAGTCTGCCTTCTTCATCAGGTATACATTTAATCCCTCCAACAATTAGATGCAACCACCATCACTATTTGCAAGAGGGCGTTTCCCAGCAAAATAAAGGGCGTGGCCCAAAAAATTTTCCGGGGCTCCGCCCCCGGACCCCCGTAGCTTTTGCGCCTTCGGCGCAGAGCATGACCAGTTGTTTCCACCCAGCTTCGCCACTGGCAGTAATTAAATTGCAACCAAAACCGATCTGGAGTAAACTCTGGTCTTCGTCATAATTAAACATTATCTCTTATTACCTTTCAAAATACGCTGTCTTTTCTTGACAGGAAGGAACAACACGAAGGATGTTGAAGGTAATAGCAGTCATATGGCTCTGCATCTCATTTAGCAGCCATGCGTCAGCAAAACACTCTGCTGCGAAACTGCTATCAAAAGTTGAAAGTAGCCTCAAAGTCGCCAATCTTGGCCTTGGTACATACGCACGATCAAGTGTCATTGCCGCAGTCTCCCAGTCCCTGCGAGGAGAAGAAGATGCCAAAGTGAGAGAAAATCTTAACCAAGCCATTGTAACCTTAGCTGTCTTGGATATAGGCGGAGGAGCATTACTTCCTGTTACCGAACACATCGTGGAACAAATTTCCAAGAAGTCAACATTTCAGGCGACAAATCGAGCATGGAAGAATTACAACACAAAGATAAAAGACAAACTTAGCACTAATTTGGCAACCCTTGATGATGTAGAAGTGAAGAGAGTGCTGAAGGTTGAGAAGAATAAGGTTCTCAGAGCATTCGAAACCGATGTCGGAAATCTTGGCAACGTAGCGGAGGGAAGTAAAACTCTAAAATATATCAAGAAGGCGCAAAAGTGGTTGAAAGTCAAATCAGTGACAAAAGTCCTTGGCCCCATATTTGACGTTGTTGGGATCGGCCTAGACGCATGGTCCTTAGCTACAACTATTCAAGATTGCACAACCACCCCTGCTACTTGCAATTATGGTCAAATTGCCTCGTCGACTCTTGGCATCGCATCGAGTGTCGTTGGTATAGCAACATTCGTCGCGTCTTTATTGGTAAGCTCCACCGTACTTGGTCCCGTAGGTGCAGTCGTTGGGCTGGTACTTGCAATCGGTGCAACGTTGATCGACTTATTCTACGAACCACCAGTTGACTATGCAGCGATAGCACGCCGTCAGAAGTTTGAGACCATGATGGAATTGGATAAGTATTCACGAATGCAACTCTATACAGCGCACAAGTTTCTGCTCGACAATGACGTGGCAAGGGATGATCTGTATGTTGTTAACCAAGGTCACCTTCCTGCGTGGAATCTTGTTAGCCCAAAGATCACAGTGCAGTTTGGCAAAAGCGATGTCGGAAGTAAGCGCATAAAAGACCCCTTGGTTGCGAAATGTGAGAGTCCAAAACGTCTTGGAGTGCCTGAGAGAGGATTTACTTGTGATTATTTAGTGGATGGTACAATGAGAGAACAATCCCCCTATGTTCTTGGTCATGCATTCTATGGGTTTACAAAAACTGCACAGACATATCCAGCGGGAGGGTCTACACCACAAGATCCAGATCCACCATATGGTGGATCGATTATTCTTGTCAATACCGACCAAGTTCAACAAGATTCGCTTGGAGAAGTCGACTCTAATTTGATCGTAAGAGGATATGAAATAAGATCAGACCTGAAGACCGATGACAACTTGCCATATGATGACATGGTAGCAATCGGTAAAATGCCAAACCTCGCCTGGAAGGAAAAGATCGTCATAACAACAGGAGCAGGGAATGATGCACTGAATATTGATGGTATGCTTGGGCGGTATACACAATTTTTCGAGAACATACTTGACGCCGATCTTGGAAATGAAGGACATAACACTCTTTCATTCCACGGAGTAACTGAATCCTCTGGGATTCAAGGTATCAATTACAATCCTGTAACTGGTGTTCTTTTGTTCCGTTCGATGGCTGCAGGGACATTGCATCATCGTGTTGGTACTGTGAAGAACGTCGAGTTTGTGGGAGGCACCCCTTTCAGCGATGTCATAACACTTGGAGCTACAAAAGCGGGAGAAAATGGTATCGATTTCACTGCCATCAAACGAAAGGGTTCGTCAGAGTATGTCATTGACATACAGTCACTAGCAAGCCAATCAGAGACGAGGCATTTCAAGATAATCGACTCAACAGAAGGCGATACGTCAGATATCTACGATGACCCGTGTGACGGTTATACCCCAAGTCTGCTGATTGAAAACTTTGATTCAGATGCTGTTTCAAATGACATTCTTTATCAAAGTGGGAAGATCAAGATTTATGGTCATCGAACCAATGGGAAGAAGAGATCTGTACGAAGCAAGATGATCAATCCCCGGAAGACGAGCAGAATGGGATCATCTTCATTCGTGAAACGGCAAACAAATCCTTGCAGCGGAGAGACGCCAATTGGAACCCATAGAAAGGGAGGACGAGATGGGAAAGAGCTCCTCGCAACTGTTACAGTGCACTCGAAATGCGGCCTTATTGTCTCATCGACAGATCAAGATGGTTCCTGTATGGCCTACTCCGATAGAATGGAAGAGTTAGATTTGGTATTCTATGAAGGAATCAACTTCACTTACAATTTTGGAGGGGACACAAACGGGGGCGAGAAAAGCGATGTTGCGTATCTGCAATGCCCAGAATCACCGGTGAACAATCAATACACACTTAACTTGGCGGGCAGTTCTGGTGATAGGGTTGTGGTGGGAGGTCGATTTTTCGATGACTGTGAAATAGATGGGAATTCGAAGCAGATCCTTATGAGAAAAATACAATGGAAAATGCAGAATGGTAAGCAACTCTACCAATGGGAATTGGAAATCCTAAACAACCCGAAGTTCCCTGCAATAATTGGTAGGCCAGGAGGATGGAAACAAAGGCTGGCAGGTGTTGAAAGAATTGTCAATGAGTACGGAGATGAAATCGCAAACATGAATAAATTTACTAATTTCATCAATCTGTATGATGATTACAACAAAGTAACAATGAAAACGATTGCTGGAATTCTTGGGGGAGAACGTAGCACTGAAATTCAATCAGATGTGCTCACATGCATACAAGATGGCGCTGATGTGGCACATCCAGATCTATGTGACAACTAATACAGGTTAATTAGACTGCGACGAACCTAGTGATTATGATTAGATGATTTTGGTTCACTGGAAGTGATTTTGTGTTTTGATTAGTGATTTGAATAATAATTTTCCTATTATCTTTTATGCTATACTGCTGATTTTCTGATAATGGTATTGATCAACGCATCCTTTTCATTTTAGTTACATATTTTACACCAAAATTTAACTAATCTGAGCTGAAAATAAATGAAAATTTAATTAATCTAACAGTTCAAATCAATAGAAGCTCTTAAGAAATATCAACATCATACTATCTAATACTTACTATACACATGAATTTGAAGACTACAGAAAGCCTATTTTTATCAATATCTTTTCTGGTAATATCTAACTGATGCCTACTCAATAGACAATAACGCTAAAGATGGCGGCCGCATAAAGCATGCTGTTAAAAAGCTCCCTGACATAAAAAAATTGGTCTGTCGTTTCGACTAGCTAGCTGTGGTAAAGTTCGGAACAAGTAATCAATGTAAACAAATAGAAAAGTTTTGTACTTCGAACGCAAATCTATAATTAAAACTTCAATTCGAATCAAATCTTCAGTTTTTCTGCTTTGGAAAGGTTTCCTTTCGAGCCATATTGCATTCTAATTCAAGGTCGATTCGAATTCAAGATAGCTAATCAAAACGGCAGACCGAAATATTCATGTCGTTGTTACGTGGTCGTCAGGGAGCTTTTTACCAGTATGCTTTGCAGCAAAACATAACCGAGTCTTTGGAGCCGCCATCTTTAGCGTTATTGTCTATTCCTCGAGCACAGGCTCAAATCTTTAAAAAGGTTCGTGCAAAATTATGTGACCTATTTCTTTGAATTGAATTGCTTGAAAGAAAGTTTTAGCTACTTTGCCATAATTTTACAGAGGGTGCCGAAGCCCCGGCCAATGGCCGGGGCATGGCCGGGACGGGCCGGGGCATAGGCCGGGGCAAATCCGCGAATTTTGTATTTATTTCAGGGCCCCGGCCAACCCCGGCCCGCCCCGGCCTGCCCCGGCCATAGCATCGAGAATGCAGAATTCTTTCATTCATTTCATTTTGATTTATTTTAACAGGGTAACAGGGTTAAATACATTCAGTAAAGTTTAGATAACTGATTTACAATGTGCCCTGCTTAAAAACAAACTAACCTAATACATTGCTAATATAAGTCAACTTTAATATCCTATATTTATGGATGTGGATGGGGGGACATAGATTTCAGAGGCACGAAAATTAGTAAAATGAAAGGAAGACATCTTTTCGTTCGTCCTCGGTCACATACCGAAATTTTATACCGAAAGGCAAAACTTTTCCGAATCAGCGGGCCTTCCTTCTACCACTTCCCAGGTCAAAATATCCGACTTTTAAGATAAATTTCCGAATCATATCGAATTGGGGGGGGGGGGCAACTGCCCCCCAACCCCCCCATAATTTCCGCCACTGCAGTGTCAAAATGATTGGGTATACCTTACAGAACCAA